>BMAC01000926.1:392991-408111 GCA_014905375.1 Phtheirospermum japonicum
CGAATATATCCACATTTCCTTTTTTAGGACCTTGTATGTAGTACTTTTTGCACCTCCTCCTACATTATTCGATCAATAAAACAAAATCAAGTTTTCATTTCCACCCATGATCTAGGAGACGGAAAAAACCCAAAAAAAACTCACATGGCGGTTTCACAGAAAATAACGAAACTTTGATCCGCGGAGACAGCAACACCATTTGCGAAGTACAAATCTTTTACGAGGACTTGTGTTTGTTTAGTTGATGGATCATAACTCAAGAACCTGCCGTGGGGCCTACCTTCTAGAAAATCCAGCACGTGCTCCTTAAAACTGTGTTTGAATGAGGCGTCTGTGAAGTAGAGAGTGCCATCCGGACCAATATCAACAGCATCGGTTAGCTTGAATTTCAGACCATCAGCCTCGTCCGTCAGCAATTCTATTGCTCCATCTCGGCTAATGTTTAGTAGCCCCTGATACGAAAAGTATATAAAAACATCATATAACAATTGAAAATACAAAAATACATCATGACGCACCGTGCAAGCTCATGATATAATTTACCTTCAAATTTGTAGTGAACCTAGATCTCAAATTCTAGAGACGTGATATTATCTGTTTATTTTTGGAAAGTATACATTTAGGTACATAGCAATCGACTCTTACAACACATAACCATTCTGGAATAGTTTCACAATCATTAGGAACACAAATTGCACAATTGTTTATAATTGTAGTCCCCAAACCACAAATCCTGGATCCGATGTGAGACAATTAGGGGTGTATTAGTCAACCAAGATGAAAAACAGCCAATTCATCCACATACTTATCTGTTAGCAAAACTATTAACTTGTTAACCTGAGATTTAATTGGAGAAATAGTTGGCAAAAAGCACCTTATCAGCATCAGCAACAATGACTTCAGAGTGGAGGCCATGAGCAATCCCGAGCGGCCTGCCGCCAGTGTTGACCCACTTCTCCACCACCACCGACCCGGAACCCGAGCCTTTTGGAAGAATGGCTCGGCTAACCCAGCCATCCTGGCAGCCGGTGTATATGACACCTGTCCTCGGGTCGTAAGCAATGTCCTCCGGCGCCGACAGCTGGCCGTCGCCGATCTTTTCAGAGCCCCGTAGCATGTGGGCGTTTTGGTTGGGCGCAAACAAGGGTGGGCCCTTGTGGGTCAACTCATGATCCGGATACGGAGCCGGGTCGAGAGTATCGAGCTGGTAGAGAACAACGGCGGCTACAACAACTAGTATTGAGATTAGAAAAAAGGGCCCTGCTATTTTCGCCATTATGTTATGTGGTACTAATTAAACTGATGGAATAGATTTAAGAACACCGCACCAAACCCACAGGAAGGAAGGGTCGTGTTGAAGAATCACTTATTTATGATGGATGACGCAAAGTTGGACTTCTAAGTGGCTCTTAATCGGGCGGGATGTTTAATTCTTTCTGATTTTTATTTATTTATTATTTAATATTCCATCCTTATAATTATTATCACACACTTTCCCCCCTAAATATAGCATACTTTTCATATTTATTTCCTATATTTATTAATATGTGCCTTTATTGAATGCACATTAATATTAATAATTAATAAATTATTAGTATTAAAATTAAAAATATACTTAAAAAATGTAGGTAAATGTTAAATTTTCAATTAACTACTTATGAATTATTGATATAAAATTATGATTTATATTCATCATTGTCTCTTATATATTCATCAATCATGCATCAAGGTACATAATATACCAACTACATTTTGGTTGGCGGTCTCCAATCAAGCATAATAATAATAATAATATACAAATAAAAAAACATAATAATACTCTTTTCATCCAAAAAGACTAATACATTTTCACTTTCACAAATATTAAGAAAAAGTAGTAAGTATGATTGAAAAGATAACTTTCACTTATAATTTTCAATTATATTATTCTTAACACTAATACTAATGTGCATTAAATAGGGGCACATAAGAAATATTTGAAATAAATATGAAAAGTGTGTTATAATTAGGGAAAAAAAAAGAAAAATGTGCTATAATTATAATACGGAAGGAATAATAATGCACTAATGTTTTGAGGTATTAATTTGGCTCACTCTACAGAAAAAAAAACCCACCGATTACCGACGGACAAAGCGGTGGACAAAATAGATTTTTTTCCCGTCGGCTAGACAAATACCGATGGCAATACCGACGGATATGCCGTCAGCATTTTGCCTCGTCGGTAGTTTTTCCTCGATGGTTATTGGTGCCTGTCAGTATTATTATCGACGGGCAAGCCGGCTGCTGGTTTGTTAGGATTCTCCCCGACCACCAAATGTTGTTGTGTCGGCATATGCCAATGGCATGCCGACGGGCATCTCCGTCGGCAGGTTTAATTAAATCAAAATTGCAAGCGGGTACTTGGTCATTGAATAAATTAATTAAATACGAATTCTCAATTAATTATCATAAATAAATAAATTATTTATTTAAATTTATGAACATAAGTATAATTAAAGTTACTTACGATCATACGTGAATAACCAATCGTAGATCGAGACCCCGATATGTTTATATATCTCGCTCAACCTATTTTGCTCGCTAAACCCATAAAACAACAAAATTGAGAAAAGCGTAATATTTTTCAAGAAATCTATAAAATAAGAGAAACTTCATAAATAATATACATTAAACCTCCAAGTTACTATGAAATATACCTTTAAAACATGTAGTTTTTCATGTGACCATGATTCTTGTATGAGAGAGATTAGGAGACATTCTCTTAGCACTTTGTCTCATTTGGGTTGGTTGCTGCTCGAGTATTTCTTGTAACATCTTCTGTACATTGCTAACTCAGTCTCTTCTAGTTTGCAATGTGACTTCATCATATGACAACTTTCATTTTGCCTCCTTTTCTATTTAGATTTCTGAATCTTTTGTTAGACTTTCCAGTTTTATGATGGATTTTCTTTGATAGTCGGAACTGTACTAATTGTCAATCAGGATTTGACCAAATCTCCCATTGGGACTTTTCCTTTACAAGAAAGATTCTTCTTTATATTTGCTCTTCTAGCAATGTCTCCTTAACGCTTTGATATCTTCTCTACATTCTGTCAACATTGCCTCTGCAAGAATGGGACTCAATCAAACATATGGTATATTTTTTTTATAAGATTGTGTTACATCTAGATGAAGATTATATAACTCTTTTGTGATTAGAATTTGTATAAATCTATGTGATATTTTTACTAAAACTTGTGATACTTTAAGTCAAGGTTATGCTGTTTTTCTCAAAGTTACAATAATCTAAACTAATATTATAACACTTTTAATCGAAATTGTAATACTTTAAGCCAACATTATGATATTTATATCAAGATTATTATATCTTAAAAGTAGTATTATGATAATTTTCTGGAAATTGTGATATTTTAAGACAATATTGCGACGCTCTTACCAAATTTGGCTTAAATTGTAAGCCAATATTATGATACTTATACTAATTGTGTTATACTTTAAAACAATTTTATGATACTTTTCCATAAATTATGATACTAGAAACCAATGTTGTGTTACTTGTACTAGAATAATGTGACATTTTCATGATGTCACACTTATAGGAAAAAATCACATGAATATAAATATTTTTTAATACAACATCAATACAATTATAAAGCACATATAAAAAATGAATACATAAAAATAAATAATTTGAATCACGTGTTCAACATGTTTTCCTTAAAATATACTCTTCTCTTATTCTGAATGTTTATTTCTCAGGATAAAATGGGTAAATCGATTAGCTTTCGTTTTCGACAAACTGAAAATTATGCTCGGATATTATCGCCAAAATAGAAGAGGCAAAGGAAATATTTAGATCACGATGTAATTTTTCACACTTATTCAAACATGTGGAAGTCTGTGTATTGATTGTTGAAACTTTGGCCTCTTTATATAGATAAACTAGAAGACCTTTCAATTTGCAAACTAATACTACATGATGACCATGGAATTTACAAAACTCAATATACAATTGGATTGGGTGTAACAATAATACCATTAGCCTCACCATTATAATAGAAACCCAAACTAGTTGAATGGAGATCTAAGATCTAGGTTCAAAGGTACAACCCATGTCTCCACCCATTTCTCCACCACCACCGACCCGACACTCGAACCGTTTGGAAGAATGGCTTGGCTAACCCAGCCATCTTGGCAGCCGGTGTATATGACACCTGTCCTCGGGTCATAAGCAATGTCCTCCGGCGCCGACAGCTGGCCTTCGCCGATCTTTTTTTAGCCCCGTAGCATGTGGGCGTTTTGGTTGGGCGCAAACAAGGGTGGGCCCTTGTGGGTCAACTCATGATCCGGATACGGAGTCGGGTCGAGAGTATCGAGCTGGTAGAGAACAACGGCGGCTACAACTACTAGTATTGAGATTAGAAAAAAGGGCCCTGCTATTTTCGCCATTATGTTATGTGATGGAATAGAATTAAGAACACCGCACCAAACAGTCTTAACTAGTGTTGAAGAATCATTTATGTAAACTGGTTGACTATGTAGCTCTAAATCGGGCGGGATGTTTAATTATTTGTGGCTCTAAATAGAATTAAAAACACCGCATCCATATAAAGATTATAAGACATTCCCCCAAATATAGCTTATTTTTCATAAATGTTTGGTATATTTATTTATGTGTATTTATTTAATGTATATTAATATCAATAATTAATGAATCATCATTATTGAAATTATAGATATAATTGAAAATCATAGGTAGATGTTAAATTTTCAAAATTATATTGCACGATGTGATTCAGGGGTAATTCTTAGTTTTCATGCATTAGGGCGTACACGAGCCTTGTGGATAATTAACAAACTAAGACTGTTTCTCGCTTCACGTGAGAGTGAATGCATCCGAGCGTTCCATGCAATATGAATAAGCCGTTGGTCCAGTCGTACTCCAACTAGACAACATGGAGTAGGCAGAAAAACCGCTAATTATCCACATAAGGGCTGCCGAAAATTGAAAGTTCTTTTTTTTTTTTAATAGATAACGTACGAGGGTGCATCAACCGTCCACAACTGATTCTGCGCCACAATTAGAGGTTGTAGAAAAATTAACCTATTCTTAATTTTTCTGGGGCCTACAATAGGAATACTAAGAAATATGTATTGTTATTTCTTACACATCCATAGAGGCAAGTTGTAGAGTGCAACTATTACCGGCCACGAGGAATATTGTGCCCCGAAACTTCGAGAAGGTTGAAAACCTTCTATATAGAGACCTAATCTTACATTTTAAGTTTTGACAACAAACTCTGGTTCAGTTTGATTGAAGTTTTTCCAGGCTTCTGAATATTATAGGTGATGCATGACACCATCATCAACAACATATTTTTCATCCCAGTTCATGTCTTTTGCAGTTGTCGTAGATGCGTCAAACCTCTGTAAATGGGGAGTTAATGGAAAATAGTATATTTTACTGTACGCTATCACTCTCCTCATTTAGCTCTCCACTTCTTTGCGGGTTAAATTGATATTGCTCACAAAACTTGCAACTGGTCAATTCAGAATCGTCTCTAAAGTAGATCATAAGATTATTCAAGTAACAATCTATTTTCTCGACCGGTTAGCCCATACCCCTTATTAACTTTTGATTATTGTAGAGTTATCATATACAAGATTGTATTTTGACACAAACTCTTTGATTATGTCTAGTACTTAGTCATAACACTTGTAACATGCGATTCTCTGACATCAAACTCATGAGGCGGGCAACTAGATACAATTGAGAGTATTTTTGTAACAAAGATACAAAGACTGCTTTCTAGCTCTCAACATATCGTAGAACTTCTAGGTATCGGGACTTGGTGCTTCTTCTACATCAACAACCAATATCAAAGTCGGGAACAGCTGCATCATGAACTATATTGATATACATATTTGATGATTTTTTAGGAGCGATGTAAGATGATCCTCCAATGCGAACCTCAGTGTCGACACAATGTGTGGTGCTAAGATTTCCCCATCAAAAGCACAAATATAGTAATCAAGTACAAATTTGTTTTAAACTAAATGAAACTTAATCTCATTGACATTGTGGTAACTGAGGTTCCTACATTTGGTATGATTACAAGGACCCTTCAATTTTTCCCAATCCTTCATTGCAAGATGCAGATGCAAATTAAATAAAACTTTCCAACCTCTTCCATGAATGCGTTGGACAGGTAACTGTCCACCCTCTATTTATACACCCAACTACCATAAGAAATCATCTTATGATTTTATAATTAAAGCTAATTAATATATAATCACAAATGTGAGTCATATATATGTAATTGAATTATAGATAAGTGAGCGGTGTGAGAGTGTCTATATATAACGATTAAATATTTGGTAAGGTCCCTATCCCATTTAAGAATATGATCTTTAGTAATAAAATTATCTTAGTAAGTATTTTGAGGATTTGAAAATTTCAGCAGCAACTCCCCTTAGTTCTCTAAGTACACATATATTGTAGTGCACCTGAGAATAAATGAGAGATAGAAATTTTAAAACACAAAAGTACACAAAATACATACACACTAAGATAATCTCATTACAGTCACATTCTCAAACTGTCCACATAAGAGGAAAATAAAAAAATTATTATCAGACTCTCTATTTGATACTAAATCCAAAAAGGGTATAAGGTAAGGTTAAATAATCGATCCATCGATAATAAATGGATTACTAACAAAGACTTGTTGGTTTGTGAACCGCAACATTAAATCATTTAACATGTTATACAACATTCAAACTCACAATTCAAAACATATATATTAAATATAAAATTCACTGAACACCACGTCATTTCAAAACCACCAAACCACCACCACATGAAACTTTTTCAAATCCATTATTGAAGGAACAAAACCTCCCGGCTGGCGCCGTACACTATGTCATCACAAAACCAACCAATCATAATACAAAGTAAAATCACAAAACCAAACAACTGCAACACAAATAAATCCACAAATACTCATACAAATAAATGAAATATATAGAAATAATTCAAGAATATTAAATGAAGTCATGGAATAGTCAAATAAGATAACATTAAAAAAACTAACTATAATTAATTATAGTTATGTAAACAATTCCTAATTCGACCATAAAATTCTAATTAAACCTCTAAATTAATTATAGTTTTTGAAAGCTACCCTAATTAGCTAATAATTACAATTCAACCTATCTTTTTGAATGAATTCCTAATTAACCTCTAAATTAATCATAGTTTTTGAAACAACTCTAAATTTTTAAAACATTTCTAATTAACCTCTAAATTAATCCTAATCTTTGAAATATTTGCTAATCAAAATCAATAATAACCCCGATTTCCTAAAGAAACTCCAATTATTTAATTGATTATATTGAAACCCCAATTATCTAAACCCTAATTTAAAGTTCTGACTAATTAAAATTGAACCTTAATTTTCAAATTAATTGTTAATTAAGCTCAACAATAACCCTATGTTTCGAAATAAACTCACAATTCTCTAAATAATTAAAATCTTAAAACTTAAATAAAATAAAATAAAATAAAAGAAAAGAAAATAAGAACAAAAAGCAAAAAATAAACCTAATTTGGAGGCTGGAGGTGGTGGCATGTGTTGGTGGTTGTTGTTGTTGTTGGTGGTGGCCACTGGTGGTGGGTTTTTTTTCGAGCAGGGAGCGGTGCGGTGGCGGCGATACGGTGGCATGATGGTGGTGGTCTTTCTCTCTTCCTCTCTTTTCTCTCTTCTTTTTTCCTGTCTAAGATGGGGGAGAAACACCCTTTTTTTTTGCTGCCAACAACACCAACGACTTTTAGTGCCATTGACGATTATTTTATTATTTTTAATACACGTTGACGATAACCTTCAGTCGACACAAACTTTCATCGGTGAGCCTTTGACATTTCCCTTACTATGTGCCGCAAAGAATTGGTGCCACATTGGAACTGATGGGCCCTATCCGTTAGTGAGTCCATAGGCATTATCACCATAAGGCACATCCCTCGGTGCCCGTCGGTGATTGCTAAAGGTAGCCATCCGTGGATGAAATTCATCAGCAATTGGCTTTTTTTTTTTTGGTAGCGTCACTCGCTTTTGTTTCACCCCAAACAATCACGTTCCAATGAGTTGAATTGAATTATTCAAACTATAAAAATACCAACTTATTTATAAAACCTCCTAATTTATTAGCAATAGGTAGCTTAAAAGTTATATATGTCGATAATATGAATATAATATGCACTCTTATTGAAATAATAGAAACCACTAGCTACTTGAATATTTAATTTGAGATAATGAATCATGGGAAAACTCGATCATGTAAATACTTTAAACTAAAACCCGAGTTTGTGGAATACTAAATTCTAAAGTCTTCATATATATCTAAAAGATAATCGGGCGATTAAACATGGATAAGTGAAATATGTTAGCACTCATATGTACAATATGCACATTATTGTATCATTAATAATACACTTGAGCAAATATTACCTTTTTAATGACTTATTATCTTGATTTAATTCAAGAAAGCGCAGTATCACTGGAATGGAATCAAAATGTATTTTAATAGCTAAAAAATACCATTGACATGAGTTTATTTTTCCATTCATAATATGTCTTGTAACCCCTAAAGAAAATATTGAGTTTACATCCTACTCTGAAACACCAAATAGTATTGTTAAAGTTGGTTACCTATTCTATCCATGTAAAGAGATCATTATCATATATGTAGCAGTTCATGAGTATCTATGGTAAATATTATAATCCTACATATCTCTGAGAATAGTGGCTTGAACTCTACCACTAACAAATTCACTTTTATGAAAATAATACAAGTTGTAATGACCAAATGAAAGTAGGTTACATGAAAAGTGATAATACAAAGCATATCATTTTATAGCCAACAATTATAGACTTTCTCAAGAGTCAAGTAAATTGAGAAAGCGAAAACTTTCAGAGCTCGTTTGCTAGATGTATATATCATTTTCATAGTTCTCTTGATATATGTACATATCAAAGAGAGGTGTAGACTTAGGTGTATTGTACTCTTTTTTCTTGGATTTAGTTTTTTTTTTTTCTCATTGTGTTTTGTTTAGTACTGTCAAACGGGCCAGCCCGCTCCGGTCCGCCGCGGGCTGCCCCAAAATGGGGCGGGGCAGGCTAGCCCGTTTTTGCACGGGCCGGGAAAATCAAGGTCCGCGCGTCAACGGGCCAGCCCGTGGGCCAAGCAGTTTTTATTTTTTATTTTTAATAAAATTACATTTTTTATATTAAAACTTTATAAAAAAAATTAAATATTATAATATTTAAAGTTTTGTAACGGGCAAATAGGAAATAAAAGAATACAAATATATCTTCAATTTTAACAAATATAAATTCTAATTTTAAATTAATAAAAAAAAAACTGAAAAACGGGCTAGCCCGTGAAAACCCGCAGGCTTAACAGGGCGGGCCAAAAAAGCCCACGATCAAACGGGCCTGGAATATGGAAGCCCAAGACCGCCCGTTTACACGGGCCCGCGGGCTTTGGCCCGTTTTGACAGTGTTAGTTTTGTTACATGTCAAGGTTTTAACAAGGCCAAAATGAAGTACCATTTCACCCTTGACTTGCCACAAGTGGGAGTATTTAAGGAAAAACACAATTAGAATATCTTCATCAACAAGTAACTGATACGGGTCAATTTAAGTATCTTTATATATTATGAAAATATATATTTGATAACCTATATAAAAGGAGTGATGAATAAGAGAACTCTAATTTTATCGTCTCTTTATGTGTTCTTCTATCCTACCTTTTCTTTTTCAAGTTCTAAATTCTATACTAATAAATAATCACAACTTTAAAATTTTATATTGTAAAATAACAATTTTGCCATTAAAAAGTTTAAAGTATAAACACTTTGTTGAATAAATATTAAACTTCAAGAAAAAAAAAAGCCTCCTCAAGGATTTAACGTAGTAAGACTGAACCACAAGGGAAGTTTTTTGTAATTTACATATACATAAATACTCATACTTATTACATCAATACAAAAGGCCTTGGAGCCTTCCTGCTCACGCTGTTGCATGAGCAGCAGGATACTGACTCAGATTGAGGCGAATAATATACGGAAAGGCTAWATTACCACAGTACAAATGCTCCCCAATTTTAATGCCACTTGAGATCAGAAGGGCATTTGGATCGAAATAGTGTGCGTTTGGTTTTCCATCCAAGTCAACAGCCATAACCCCTCCGTTTTTATCAAATCTCGGTCGAACACTATACTTCTCTAAAATAGCAATGACCTTTCGAATGAAGGGATATCTTTTTAACAGCTCCCAACTATATGCTTCCTACACACCACAGAGTTTCAACATAATAGGTAAAAAGCCCGACAACTTTCATTCATTAAACTAAGGACAAATTCAATTAGTAGGAGTTGACATTGAAAATGAATGATGGAGTGTGTTTACCGTGTATAACGCAATCCAATACTGGCCTTCACCATCGTATCTTATGTTGTCGGGTAATCCGGGTAAGTTTTCAACGAATATATCCACATTTCCTTTTTTAGGACCTTGTATGTAGTACTTTTTGCACCTCCTCCTACATTATTCGATCAATAAAACAAAATCAAGTTTTAATTTCCACCCATGAGCTCGTTTATGAGGAGACGGCGGGAAAAGAAAAAGAAAAACTCACATGGCAGTTTCACAGAAAATAACGAAACTCTGATCCGCGGAGACAGCAACACCATTTGCGAAGTACAAATCTTTTACGAGGACTCGTGTTTGTTTAGTTGATGGATCATAACTCAACAACCTACCGTGGGGCCTACCTTCTAGAAAATCCAGAATGTACTCCTTAAGACCGTGTTTGAATGAAGCGTCTGTGAAGTAGAGAGTGCCATCCGGACCAATATCAACAGCATCGGTTAGCTTGAATTTCAGACCATCAGCCTCATCCGTCAGCAATTCTATTGCACCATCTCTGCTAATGTTTAGTAGCCCCTGCCACCTCAGCAATTGAAATTCCAATCATTGTATCATGGGTCAGGGTCCCACCAAGGTGGACCTCGTACAACTGAATATATAACTGTAATATACATGTTGAATATCATATAACAATTGAAAATACAAAAATACATCATGGTGCACCTTGGTGCAAGGTATAATCAAATTTGTTGTGGATTTAGATCTCAAATGCTAGAGACGTGATATTCTAGAGCAATCTAATCTATATTTGACATATTTATTTTTGGAAAGTGTACATATTGGTACATAGTAAGCGACTCTTTCAATGCAGAGCCATTCAGGAATAGTTTCACAATCATTTGCGAACACAAAATCAAAGAAATTCAAACAATTTCGGGGAATTTAGACTATTCAAGCAACTCTACTGAATTTATTATTACAAATTGATTTTTATTTTTCCTATTCCAAAAACAACTTCTAATTACTTCAGATGAATTTGAGAAACTTTTGGTGAGTCAAATCTAAGAAATTAACTTTGACGGCAAAATTTTGGAGTATATACATGAAGCCATCTTTTTATGTTATATATATAAATATAATAAACACACATTTATAGATTTTTTGCTAGAATATATGGAAAAACAATTGGCAAAAAGCACCTTATCAGCATCAGCAACAATGACTTCAGAGTGGAGACCATGAGCAATCCCGAGCGGCCTGCCGCCAGTGTTGACCCACTTCTCCACCACCACTGACCCGGCACCCGAACCTTTTGGAAGAATGGCTCGGCTAACCCAGCCATCCTGGCAGCCGGTGTATATGACACCTGTCCTCGGGTCGTAAGCAATGTCCTCCGGCGCCGACAGCTGGCCGTCGCCGATCTTTTCAGAGCCCCGTAGCATGTGGGCGTTTTGGTTGGGCGCAAACAAGGGTGGCCCCTTGTGGGTCAACTCATGATCCGGATACGGAGCCGGGTCGAGAGTATCGAGCTGGTAGAGAACAATGGCGGCTACAACTACTAGTATTGAGATTAGAAAAAAGGGCCCTGCTATTTTTGCCATTATATGGTACTATAAACTGATGGAATAGAATTAAGAACACCGGGGAAGGAAGGGTCTTTTCTAGTGTTGAAGAATCACTTATCTAAAATGGTTGGACTATGTGGCTCTAAATCGGGCGGGATGTTTAATTCTTTGTTATTATATTTTTTTAATACAAGGGCGCGAGGCACGCACATCAAAAATTTATTAGTTTATCTCATTTTTCTTTTATAAAAATGCCCAAATTATCCTTCTAACCATAAACCCTCCAAAATTCAATTCATCTTCTTCAATTTCCTTCACCACTCTGCCGTCGTTGCCACCGCCGCCACTTTTGTCGTCATCGCCATCGTCTTCCTCGTCGCTGCGCCATTTCCGGCCATCAATTTCAACGCTGCCACTTTCGATTCAGATCGCTCCTTGAACTGTCGAGGCCACCAATGCTCGACTCCCAGCCACTGTCGGAAAATCGAAGCACACAACACCAAGAGACAGGATATCTGCCTCGCGCCCTTACATTCACCGTCGTTGTCCTGCTGTGGCTGCTTGCTTCCGCTGCGATGCCGGAGAGCACCACTCACTAGATTTCAGTCCCGGAGGAGCCGCCAAGAGCCGCCACCTTGTTAAATATTGTTGAGCCATTTTTGGCTGGCTGCTCACCGTCAAGATGTCATCGTTGCCTCATAGCCCTTTGCAAAGTGTTGTCGACTCCACCACAGAGCCGCCACGCCTAGGTGGTGATGAAGGTTGAAGAAGATGAATTGAATTTTGGGATTTTTAGGGTTAGAGGGGCAATTTTGGTATTTTTATGAAAAAGAATTTAAGTGGGGTGAACTAATAAATTTTTGGCACTTTCCAATTTTATTTTGAACTAAATGACCAATGGCGGAGATCCATCAATACGGTGACAATTGATAGAGGTGGTCTCTTATGTGTGTGACGGTTGTACGAATCTCTACCATATGATTAAGCAAAAATCCACCCTAAACCCGTCGCATTCACCCCAACAAACTGAATTTAGTATCAAAGGAAGAAAAGAAAATGCAGTTGTCTCATTCTTCTTCCTTCTCTCCCCACCTCAACCCTAGCCCTAGCACAAATCAGTCGGTAAATCCTGTCAACACCTTTGCTGAATGTCCCCGATTTAACGACACGCTTCCGTTGTCGATTGAACTCCAAATCTCAGTCTTCTTCGTTCATTCCCCCAACCAAAACCATAGCGCGAATAATTCACCCAAAACTCATGCACCTCCGTCGCGCCCCACCATGTATGCAATGCATTGCCTCCGCTAATTGACGCGAATTCAATGCCGCAACTCCGAACACCTCAATTTAGTGCAATAAATTTCCAATTTTAGTAATATTGTTGCTTTTTCTCTCACCTCGCCCCTAACAACAAAGGCAAAAACTCAAATGTGACGGTCACACGGTCTTCTGTCATATGACGGAGCCCCAAACTCAATAAATTTGCTTAATCCGACCCAATTTGATGGATCAAATCCGGGTCTGAATAGGTATACAGCTCCGTCACATGATAAATGATCCATGTGACCGTCACACAGAAGACTTGCTCTTTGGAGTGCAATTCTCTTCACTGTATATTGGTCTTTTCAAAATTGCATGCTATCTAGTCATTTTGTACACGTATATGTACCATCTGAGCGGAGTCATTTTGTATTGTAATTATAGGTAGAAAGTGTCACTTTTTGTGTAAACACGTGTTAACTTTTCATACAAAACTATCACGTATTATATATAATCAATATTGCATTCTAAAATTTATCTTATGTGTTATTTTTGCAATTTACTGTATTTTATAGGTAGAAATTATCACTTTCTCAGTAAAAATTGTTACTTTTCCATAGAAAACTCTCACTTATTCTAAGTAACCACTATTGCATTCTTAAACTTGTCATGTTTCTTATTTGAGAAATTATTTGTACATGAAATAAACTATCGATAATTAAATTATGGCTGAGATGTTGGATCTTTTGATTTACACACTTTCTTAGACAACTCCCAGCATATGCACACTGTTACCATGCTTAGAGCTACTTTTCGTTCACTGGGTATTTGCAATGATGAAGATGATGTGAAAATTACCAACAATTTTCTCTTTAATATATGACACTTCTCCTCTAAATAAGTGTCATTTTCTTTGTAAAGATTGTTACTTTTAATTACAAAAGTGTCACTTATATAGGTTATTACGGTTTGAGTACGCTTTGGTGTAACATAATGCATATTTAATATAACATATATACAAATGTTGGTGGTAATATGAAACTATACCTGTCTTTTTTTTATGATCAAGTTACACTTCAAGCCCCATTATTCCTTCTCACCGGTCTCTTATAACCTCTTAAGACTCCAGAGAGTATAATTTTTTGATGCTTCTTTATTATTATTTCTCATTTCTTTTAAGCAAATGATGAAAATCAGTTGAGTAGAGGCAACCTCAAAATTATGATGTTTTTAAAACCAACATCTTTATTCTGTATTCACTACAAAAAAAAAATCAAAATTTTCGAGGGATTCTTCCCTCGGAATTAAGCAAAAATCCCTCGGTTTTGGTTAAACCGAGGAAAATTCCGAGGGAAAAATTCCCTTGAAAAAACCTTCCTCGAAATCGGTTCCGAGGGAAATAAATCCCTCGAAATTACAAAACCGAGGGAATTACGAGGGATTGTTTCCCTCTGAACCATTACCGGACAATCCCTCGGAAATCCGAGGGAACATTTCCCTCGGATTTTTTTCAATTTCCGAGGGAATAAAATCCCCCGGATTTTCGAGGGAATGGAATTCCCTCGGAAATTCGAGGGATTATATTCCCTCGGAAATTGAAAAAATCCGAGGGAAAATATTTTCCTCCCATTCCCTCGGATTTTTCAAAATTCCGAGGGAACTTTCCCTCGGTATTTTAATTTTTTAATTTTTTTTTATTAATTTTTAATTTTTTATTTTAATTTTAATTCTTGTTTAATTATTAAAATTCCCAAAAAATTGAAAAAAGCAATTAAAGAAAAGTCAAAAAAATAAATCAATTATAATAAAAAAAATATTTAAAAATTTATGAATTACATGCGTTCGATCGAAACAGTAACAAAGTT
>BMAC01000926.1:416461-430890 GCA_014905375.1 Phtheirospermum japonicum
GAAAAAACCGAGGGATTTTTATTTTCCTCGGTGTTCCCTCGGAAAATTTCGAGGGAATTTTGTTCCCTCGGAAATTCGCTATTTTTTTGTAGTGATTTTTATGGTAGAAAGTATCTCTTTGTCTATGAAATCAGTTACTTTTTCATAAAAATAATTACTTTTAATATGTCATTAAATTTTAAATACTTATCAGTTTATTACTGTATATTTTTTAATATGTTGTGATTTGTGTAGATATATCTGGTTCCCTCAAGGAATTGAAAATGAAGACAATTGATAATATTCATGAGTAATAAGTTAAAAGTAATAGATGAAGAAGTGACACTTTTATAGTTTAAATTAAATGCAATGTCATTCTGCATCTATTGAGGTTTATTTCCGTTTTATCATAACTATTAATTGTGTTATAGGGAACAAGGATTGGGTGGTTGGATATGATACAATGAAACATGTTATGCAGGGGGGAAATGTTGTTAGGTGGATATTTCTTAATTACAAGACATTTGTATAGGATTTGAAGAGATGCACTGGAGTTCAAGAGCTACAAGTGGGAAGAGTGGAGGCATAAGAAGATAAATTCACAAATCATATCTAATTAAGGTGTTTGTTTGAAATTGTGATATGAATTATTTAGTTAAGATTGTAGCCTACATTATATAAAAATATAAAATTTTTCATGAATTTCACCATGAAATTTTGTAATGAAGTAGATTTCTTAGTATTGAGAATGCTACTACAATAGTATTGATTCCTTCTGAATAAAGTTGTAGGGTGGTGAAATGTGTAACCATGATGAGCATATAGCAAAAGCTCGAAATTGGGAAGATAAAGTTATGAATGATGATGTACTTTTGTATGGTGGAATATGTAACCATTAATGTGTGTGGATGTTGTTTGTTCAGATGGTGATTTGCCTTTGAGTTCTAGTGAAAAATCTATAAGAGTGAAGTCCGATGCATTGAAAAAAAAAAGGTGACACTATATGTGATGGTTTGACTTTGGAGTACTCCGTGTGACGATTTTATTTTTCTAAATGCAAAGCGACACTTTTTAATACAAAATTGACAATATTACAAAAAAAATGTGACACTATAATATTTAAAGTTAAATGTTTGATTCTATAATACAATATGTAAATGCGATATTTTCTTAGTGCAAAACTGATTAATTGCAAATCTGGAATCATTATATTTAATGTTAAATGTTTGATTACAATATAATATGTAAAAGTGACAGTTTTAATTGAAAAAGTGACAGTGTTATATCTTAAGTTACAGGTTTGTTTGTAATTTAATGTGTAAAGTGATAGTTTTTGGGGCGAAAGTGAGACATTTTAGTGGAAAAGTGACGAATATTATTATTATAATCAAGCATTTTTCTGTAAAGATTATAGTGTCACTTTTCACAAGCAGAAAGTCATCGTTCTATCTTTTACATTATATCATTATTGCTTAAAAACTCATCTCCGACTTTATAAATTTGCGACTCAGTGTTAGCTAGAGTTCAAATGGATCCACTAAACCTGTAGAAAGAAGAATCAAGCAAGTTCTCAACTCGTAACTTCATTAAGAATACAATTAATTAACAAAAATCAACAACTTCTACCTCATACAATTCTAGAAGCTTTTATATTATTACTGTCATTTGTTAGGTCAACCAACATAAAAGATTCAGTGTCAACCTCGCCACGATTTAGACATAGTTAACATATATGCTCTACGAACCATATTGCTAAGTCTCTCACACACACACACAAAAGAAGAA
The DNA here is from genome assembly GCA_014905375.1 of Phtheirospermum japonicum. Lineage (NCBI taxonomy): Eukaryota > Viridiplantae > Streptophyta > Magnoliopsida > Lamiales > Orobanchaceae > Phtheirospermum > Phtheirospermum japonicum. Next base: position 418,226 of record BMAC01000926.1, read on the forward strand.
AGAAGAAAGAAAAAAACAAGACAAAATATAGAACAAAATCTAAATCAATTGCCCTAAAAATTAATCAAGCCCTCAAATTCGATCAATTGCCCTAAAATCAATCAAACACATAAATAAATTGACAAAAAAAAAAAAATAATAAAACCCAAATTCGTAAATGAAAAATAACTCAATTAAAATAGTAAACGGGGATAATTCACATAAGCCTTAAACATACCATATATAATGACGAGATTAGGAGAGAGAGTCTTCAACGTCGAGATGCAGAAACAAAAATATTCTTTTCATTCATTTGCAATACATATCTGCATAATTTCATCACATTCATGTTCAAGCAAACATAATTTCTTCTTTCTCTCCAACACAACAAATACTGCCGTCAATCAAATACACCCCAACACAACCAACAACCATCATACCAAGACCCGTGAATAATAATCGACACCTTGTCCGTCACCGCCAACACTACCGCAGCTTCCACGACCTCATCCAGCAGCAATGCGGCCCCCACTTTTGACGGAAAAACGATGAAATTATATTTTTTTTCGACGTTAATCTACGAATTATAGTTAATTAGATGGATTTGGGTTCACGAACTGTACTCATGATTTGTGACATTAAATCATCAAAAACGAAGACGGAGACGCAATGAAGGCGCAGGGGATTTGGTTGGGGATGAAGAGCGGGGACAGAGAAAGAATATGAGAAAAATGTTGAATGTTTTTCTCTTAGAGCATCTTTAATGGTGGGTTGAGTTGGGTTGGGTTGGGAATGGTTAAATGGGGAGGGGTTGGGTTGGGGTAGGGGAAGAGGGGAGGGGGATAAGGCGACAGAGTGGAAGGAAAAAAGGGAAAAGAAAAAAGAAAGAAAGAGAGGGGGGTGGGGCGGCAACTGCCGCCCCTGGCCAATCAAATGGGCGCGTGTACTGCACGCGCCGTGTGGGGAGTGCGGTTGTGGGCCCCACCTCTGCAAGTTGACCGATCCACCTCTTTTGTTTTTCAATTTCTTTTTTCTTACTTTCTTCTTCCAATTCGTCTATGCATCCTTGTATGTATGTATATGTGTGTGATATATAAATAAAATAAAATATCACATCTTATCTCGAAAAAATAAAATAAGTTTTCAAACCTAAAAAAATTAAAATTTTATTATTAATTAAAATTCTAAAGTACTCATAAATATTAATTATAAATGAAAAAAAAATCAAGAATAGATATATAAATAAAATAAAATATCACATCTTATCATATTAAATCTTTCTCTTTTGTGGTATTAATTTTTCATTTGTTGTGTGTCGCATTTTTATTTGTTTTCCTCTTTTATTTAATCAAATTGCATATGTTTTTTTTTTATCTTACCGAATTTATCAGGATACTTATTTTGAGCCTTATTTTCAAATATTATAAATTATTATTAATTTAATAAGTTTAATAAATTAATATTATAAATGAAAAACTTATATATATATATAAATATAATATGATTTTTATGTTCATAAAATGTTTAAATAGATAATAGATAAATATAATTGTATTGGAATATAAAAAGTATAAATAAAAATTAATGGGGAACATGTGGGACCCATAAAAGTAAGTTTGTTGGTAGGGTGAATAAATAAATGAGATAAAAAGAATAGGGAACGGAATGAGGAGGGAAATGATGTGGAGTGTACATTTGTCGATGTGGCGGAGTGAGAATTGAAAAATGGTAAGGAGAATAAAGATGCTCTTATACAGGAGATACAATAGTTGAACGAGTGGGAGATTTGAGAGGAATTGGATTCCATCACACGTAGAGAACCGTCACATTTAAGTTTTTCCCAATTTATATCATATACCTAATTTTATATTAATCATACATCTCTTATATATTTATTGTTCATGTCTTATTTATTTATCACACATGAAGAATAACAAGGAAATTAATGAGTTATTTATAATTCATATTTATCACCATCTCTTATATATTCACAATCATACTCTAAAATACATAATATACCACATTTTGGTCAGTGGTCTCCGATCAAGCATAATAATAATAATAATAATAATAATAATAATGTTATGATACTTTCCCCATAAATTATGATACTAGAAGTCAATGTTGTGAACTTGCGATGATTGTACTAGAATAACTCGTGACATTTTCATAACTTATACAATTTCATCAAGAGAAACCACCACTTCTGAACATGCTAATTGAGGCGATAAACTTAATTACAATTCTGGTGTCACTATACACAATGTAACTGCAATCTATTTCAACCAACAATGCTATGAGACCTAAATCCGTGCCACATTTGACGCGATAGACAAGTTCGGCAGGTCCGAATCCACCGAACCTTGATAAGTTTGATGTGGGTTAACTGAAATTTAACGTTTATAGATCCACTTATTTCATTTTTCATTTTTTATTATTTTTTTGGTTCAATTGAGTTAAAACGCGCTATAAAAAAGTAGAATTATATCCGTATTGCAGCAATTAAGTAAAAATACAACATTGTATATCTATATCGTGTGAATAGAAATGACTTCATTTCTAGAGGATGGCCCCTCCAAACCCATATCCCCGAGAGAAACACCATTAAGTCCCCACCAAGAGTCTCGGACAAAGAACCGCCGCCGCGCCAAACGGGCCCGCAGACCAACACATCCGCATCCGGAAGCTACCGTAGTTTAACAAAATGAGGCCAACTTAAAGACCAAGGCGTGAATGATGTCATCTCTTGGCCCAAGAAAAGCAACCACACCTCTACAAGGAAAGAATAAGAGAATTTGTTTGAAATTACAAAATTAAAAAGAAAAAACGAAGTGCAACAGCTGAAACGAGTATTATATATATACCTTTGGATTGCCGTTGCCATATTGCTTCTGAGCATTGGGCAAGGGTGTTTCGGTTGGCAAAACGGGCACCTTTCCAGTTTCAGTATGTTTCTCTTCTCGAACTCGGTTGAAAATCTGAGTGTATCCTTCGGCTGATGCAGGATCAGTCTCATCCCACGCACCGAATTTAGGAACAGCCGGGCTGCGATCAGGCTGCCCCATATGCACAAGATGAGTTAGAAGTAAGCAAACAAGAAAGACTGTCTAAAGATTTTCCAATACCACTTCCAATCACAAGATTTTACTGATAAGATGCTTTATGGAAGCAACTCAGAATTGAGAATGTGGATATATTAAGATACCTTTATAGTTCCAGGCACACTCCTCTCAAACTGCCAAACCATTAGGCTTCCCTTAAATCTAAATTTCTAAATATAAAATTTAAAAAATACCAAAAAGAGAAAGAAAAAAATACAGAAAAGAAAAGAAAAAACCCTAAGAAAACTAAAGTAACTAAAAATGCATGTTTGTTATAAGACTCAATATTCAGCATTTGTTCTGAATCCCGATACCTGATTATACTAGGATTCAATTTTTCAATTCTCACCCAACAATTTCTGACATGATTTGATATCTAACATAAAAATAATTATCATTACTCTATTTTTATTTATATATAATCAATACACCTAAATACGATATAATAATACATCACAATTATTCATTCACCTTTTAAACATGATCTGACAATCACAACAAAAGGTAGAGGATTTTAATTGCTACCATACTAACAAGAATTCATACTATTCACATAAAACTTAATACCTAAGGATTCATACTTTCAACGAATCATAATCCAAACCTTAAGAAAAAAAAAATGAAAACCCAAAAAAAAAAACCTAAACCCTATGAAAATAATAATAAAAAAAAAACTTAAAGAACTGTAAGAAAATATAAACTTAATAAAAACATAAAAAAAGAACACTAAAAAACTTTAAAAAAATGAAAAACTAAAATTTGAGCCCTGCCTTACAGAATGTACTTCATTAGGCGGTTTGACAATTATATTTTTTCTCTTTTTCCAATAGTTCCACAGTTGCAAGTCTAAAATACGTCATCAATTATCAGTTTCCAACATGCGAGTGAGTTTAAAGAATAACAATTCAAGGAAACAGAAAAAATAAATAAATAAAATAAAATTACCGAGTCATCGCCTCGCGTAACCGATCTCAACCGAGACCTCCCAGGAGTCGAGGGTGCTAGTCCGTGGACCCCATCCGACGTAGCTTTCCTCTCCCAAGAAGGAGACGAAACTCCACCATTTCTACCTCCGGTTTTAGCCTGCGAGTGCGGATGCAACGGCGAGTGATCGACACTCCGATCGGACCCCACACTCCGCCGACCAACAATCCTTGGCGTATCGCCGGCACTCGAACCACCATAACGGTGGCGAGGTGAGTTTGAACTATTTCTCTCTTGCCGCAGAGGAGAATCAATAACAAGTTTCTTCATTTCGTCTTCTTCTCGAGTTGGCCTTGGCTTAAGTGCTTCTAAGGCCGCCTTTGGTGTTTCTACTCGTGGTTTGTCATTTCCGGTCTGTGCGTAATAATGCCTTTTTGGTTCGGATGCTTTTTGGTCCTTTTGCTGAGCCTGTGTAGGGCCGCTTTTTGTTTCCTTCCTGGCATTATCGAAGCAAATAGTGTAGGGAATTTCTTCACCTTCCCAGTTGCCAAATTTTGGTACTTGTGGTGACCGCTCCTACAGACAAAAAACAAAACAAAAAATACATTCATCAATTTCATTGATTAATTAATTTTTTGTTTTTGGCAATTAATTATTCAGTATTCTTTCCACCATTATATTACACTTAAGAAAAATAATCCCAAGAACTCACATAATCAGCAAGAACATTTTAATTTGGTTTTTTAATTTTCTTTCTTTTTTTGCAACAAGCTTGAACCATTCAATTGTATTTTAACCCAAGAAATTAAATCCAATTAAAAGATATTATGTCATCAGAAATTTTGAATCCCAAGCAGAAAGACAAAGACTCCACAGCTTTAAAGCCAAAAACAGAGTTGCAATATTGCAATCCTTCTGTTGGATTTAAACTCAAATCTTGTTGACATTTTGGGATTTTGATGGGAAAATACAAATAAATGCGAAATTACAAGATATAAAAAGCTCAGCTTTCAACCATCAGATTCAAAAAAATAAAAATAAATAATAAATGAATTTTGATTCATCTGCTGTTACAGGAGACTAAATACAGAAGAACAAGAAATAAATCCACCACAAGTATATGCAAATGATCTTTTAGAATATCCAATAATGTCATTAAAAAAAAAAATCATTTCTCCACGAAATGGCCAAAATCAGACATTGAGACAAAGTAATAACATAACAGAGTAGCATTACTGGTATGCAATAACGTCAAAGAAAGGAAAACCAGGAAAGAGCACTTACAGCCATTAATCTTCTGCAAAATGAAGTTTTGAAAAAATGCCTCTTGCAGAAACCCAGCTGGAGACAGATGCGAGTGTTGTGTGTTGGGCGTGGGGGTTACAGGTGACTGGAGCTACCGGTGAGTTTAGACCTGATATATGGACATTAATTTCCTGAATATGGAATAAAGTAGAGCAGAAGACAGGTGATCAAGTCACGAGTGCACGTGCTGCTGCCGGTCATTGTATTGTGAATTTTAAAAGGGACCAAGATGGGGTCTGTCAGTTGATTTTGGGAAAATTAGCCAAATCACACCTTTTGTCTTTTGACTTTACAGAAATGACGCCCATCATTATTTTAAAAAAAAAGATCACTTTGACCATGGTAATACTAAAAAGACTATGGAACCACCACCTATTATTTCATTTTAATTATTATTTTTTTTCCAATTTGAGATTTTTTTTAAAAATATTAAATACTTATATTTTTAATTCATTTTTAGATTGTTCAAAATGTAATTATATACAATCGCAACCTATACAGCTCCTTAATTAATTGAAAAGAATAATAAGAATCACTCATTCACTCTCCTCCATTTCCCGCATATTCATACACAAATTGTTCCCATCCCAAAATCGCTTCCAAAGATTTGTCTGTGCCATTTGTAGCAACGTAGGGTTTCGATAGCCGACGTATAGAGGCACTGACTATAGACGACATTCAATAGAACAATCGGCGTGTAGTGACATCATATTTCTTTGGTGAGGAAGCTGCTTGTTTCGGTGTTTTGCATTTAAGTTCTAGGGTTTAGCGATTACCCGTTTCTTTTTTACTCTATTTGATAATAAAATAGTACTCTTTACCTGCTTATGCATTTATAGCACAAGACTTTACTACTGAAACTGTATTATATACTCATCACCAATATATCTCAGGATTCATCATGACAGGAGCTTTTGCTCATGGAGCTATATTTTTCATTAGAGATTACAACCCGGAGCAAAATGAAGATAATATAAGTTTCGATTTGCCATTTGTTGTTTAAGTGTTAACGTTATTTAGGGTTTTGAGTAAGTTATTTGTCGACCACTAAGCTGACGTTTATTGGGTAATTTTGTAATTTTGGTGTATATATGATGTAATTGTTGTTGTTTAGTATATAATATATGTAATTAATTTAGCAATACTCCTTAATTATTACTTGTATATTTGTCTATACTAAAGGTCTCTATTCTTCTGCCGCGCCCTAGAACCTTTTTTTCTTTTCTCCATCTCCCTTCTCATCGTCAACCACCATGTCTACTTCAAAATCTTCCTTCCACCCGACACTTTCCGTCTCCAACATAAAAACCCATATCCCCATCACCTTCGAGATGGAGGATGTACAATATGCAACATGGGTTGAACTCTTCAAAATTTACGTTAGATCGCATTAGGTCATTAGCCACATCATAACGTTGGAAACTAGCAGTGATAAATTGCCTACATCTGACGATGAAAAGGATTCGTGGGTGACCCTTAATGCTATTGTAGCATTAAGTGGATATACACAATAATTTTGAATGATTTGTTGCACACGATCCTGGAACCCGACTTAACGACCATTGAAGCATAGTACCATTTACGTGATATATTCCAAGACAACAAAAATTCTCGTGCCATCACCCTCGAATAAGAATGTTTGAATAAGAATGTTTGAGCACAAATGTGGAGGATTTTTCTACCGCCTTCGCGCATTGCCAATGACCCAAAGTTCTTTCCGATCAACCAACAATGTCAGGGCTCCTGTCACCAACAACCGTCTCGTTCTTCAAATGGTCGTTGGCCTCACAAGGGTTTATAAAGGGGTGGGTACTCTAATCCATGAAAGTAATCCTCTCCCACCCTTTTATCAAGCTCGCTCCATGCTTACTTTCAAAGAGGTCAATTTTGCGAAGCACGTCACCATCAAATCGACAACAACCATGATCGCTCGGGCCACCGATGAAAATAACTTTTCTAAAAATTCTCGCTCAAATGAAGGTGATAAGAAAGGACAAAATCATTCAAACGGAGGTGAAAAACAAGGTCAGAGCATTGGCGACAACAATTGTCATGGTGTTAGTGGTGGCCAAAATGGTGGAGGCCGCAGGAATGGACAACAACAGTCTTCGCCATGGCCATGGACGAATAAGACAAATAGTGGACAATAATGGTCTTTCGATAAACACGGGTTTCACGTACATATTGAGACTTATTTGATTAGGTTTCAACTATTATTTTTATGTTTTAAACGTCTTTTAGCTTTATTTTCTATTATTTGGGCGTATTACATTGTTTTATATGATTTTTGTAGGATTTTTGGAATTGTTTTAGATACTTTGGGCTTAAAGAAGCATAAGAGAGTAAAAGAAGAAGGATTGGTCTAAAGATAATGAAGAGAAAAGTCCATTTAGTCAAGATTGGAGTAGAACCATGAAATCAATGAGTCAATGGAGGCCACTAGCCTAGTCGCAACCTCACTCGTGGTCGCGACTCGGCTCGCTATCACGGGCTATTTTCACTGCGAACGTTTGCGACCCCATTCCTAGTCATTACTCAACCCACTACTAAGGGCCATTATCAAGTCAATCATTCGCGACCTAGTTCGTGACCACAAATCTGGTCTCGAATAATTTAGAAATCGTTACTTATTCGGTTTAATGCTGAGGTTTCATTTTTTACTTATGAAATGAGCCTAAACTCAGTCTAAATACATCAAGCCTCATCCCTTGAGTAGAGAAATAATTCTAATAATGAGACAGAGTGTTAGAGTGGGATTAAGAGGAGAAACACAAAGATTAAAGGGTCAAATCCATATAATCTTACAGTTTTATTATTTATTTTTAGTTTTTCTTATAAAGATGATGTGTTTGATGAATTACCTAGATAACTATTTGATTATGTCAGCTAATTTCATATTATTCTAGGATTTGAAAATGATGAACGATTAATGTTTTGATGTTTCTTTCAATCCAGTGTGATCCCTTTTATATTTTTGTCTTTGTAAATCATTGTTGAATAATTGATTGGCAACATCTTATACTTGATAGTTGTAATTTCTTGACAAACCTATATAACTTATAGGTTTGATAAATCAAATCAAGAGAGGTGACTTATGAATAGGCTTTTCAAATACAAAACACTCTAATCAACAAGCACGAGAGGTTTGAGATTAGTAGTGAAGTCTTTCACATCTTTAGAACTGTTGGAGTTCAAATGTGATATTGAACGGAGACGTTATTTCATACTTAGAATCTATAGTTTAATCGCTTTAGAGAAACTTTAAACTACAATTGCGATTGACTTAAATTAAACTAAATCACAAATAATACTTGGATTGAAAAGGATTTACATTGAGAGTCCATTGACCCCCAAACCCCATAATATCTCCTTATCAATGGATTATCTTGATTTCTCGCTATTTTTTATTAAAATGGTGAACTTTGATAATAGTTTTTATAACTGTTTATTTTATATTGTTGTTGGTAACAACACAACAAAAAGTCATCCTTTTTTTTAGTTTAAATAAAGCTAAAATATCTACATTTTAGTACTTATTGAATCTTAAATCAAATTGGTCCTTGTAGAATATGACCTTGTTCATCGTATGTTATATGTACACCATACACTTGAGATTAGATAATAAAAAAAAAAAACACAAAATAAAGAGCGAACAAGTTTTGGCTCCATTGATGGGGATCATTTGAATAGGATTGATAACAATGTAATTGATAAATTACTTTTAACTTAAACATTAGTTACACTTTGTGATTAACCGGAGTTTGGATCTTAGGTTGTGAAAGCAGAGATGTCACACGCATCACCTGTTGACTTGAACGATCAAGTCAACCAACTCGAACAACAACCTCAAATGTTTAAAGCACAACTTCAACAACAAGAACCACTCCCACAAAATGCACAATCGACCATTCGAGTTATGTTCCAACTCGACACTAATCTAGCTTATAGTGTAGTAAACGGGCTATAAATTCAAGCAAACAACTTCAAGTTTAAGACAGGTTTGATTTTCCATGATTCAACATAACTAATTTGGTTGAGGTGCAAGTGAGGACCCGAATGTGCATTTGACGCAGTTTCTCAAAATTTGCAGAATAATCAAGATGAATTGTGTTTCAGAAGATGGCCTAAAACTTTATCTTTTTCCTTTCTCTTTGAGGGATAAGGCAAAATTTTGGTACAATACTTTGAGATTTGGAGGTATCGAGATATGGGCAGAAATGTGCCAAAAATCCTTATCAAGTTCTTTTCTCTGAGAAAGATGTTGAACTCAAGAGTGAAGTTACTCAATTTCACAAACAAGATGGAGATCAATTACACGAAGCTTGGGAGAGGTTTAGAGAGACTTTGAGAAAATGCCCTCAACACGGTTTTCACTGACGATCAACAAGCCTGCTATTTTTATAATGGGTTAAGTGGAAACATGAAGACGATCTTGGATGCCTCACCGGGAGGCTCATTATTGTCAAGGAGCACCATTGATGCAACGAACACCCTGGAGGAAATAGTAAAAAATAATTATCGATAGCCGGTGGAATGTTCTATAGAAAGGTGAATGAGAATGAGGCAATGACCATTTTTGTAGCAAAAATGACAACCATGAACTATAAATTCGATATGATGATGTCTCAAAGCTTGGTAACACCTGATTAGCCAGATAGAGAGGTTGCAATGCAAAATGAAACTCAAGATGAGAACTTCTTAAACCAAAGAAATCTTAGCATTTATCGAAGCAATAAAAGAAGAAACCAGTAAAATCTGGGGATAAGAAATCAGTTAAATATGTCATGTTAATTCAAGCAATACACTCCAACCACCATCGAGATCTTCTGTGACTAATGCAGTAATCAATGAGGGGAAGAAGTTGAGCATGGAAGAGATTTTTACCTCATTTATGAGTAAAGAAATCATAATTTGAGAAAATTGAGGCGAGACTAAATCGAGTGAATAAGTCAGTTGGGACCCACACGAAGTATCTTAAATTGTAAGTTTCTCAGTTGGCTATCATTGTAGCAAACTGACATCAAAATGGGGCAATTTCTAAGTAATATAGAAGTTAATCCAATAGAGCATTGCAAGGCAATTCATTTGAGGAGTGGCACTGAGTATGAAGGTCCAAAGGTGCCAGATTTTGAGCCCGAAAGAGTTTCGAAAAAGGTGGAAAAAGCTATCAAGGAGCAAATTTGACGAGGAAGAACCACAAGTAGAGAAAGATAAAGGGGCTGAGAAGCAAAAAACTACTCCTACTTCTTTACCTTTCCAACAATGATTACAAAAAAAAATAATATAAAAAATTGGATGATCAATTTGCGAAATTTCTAGATATTTAAAAAAAACTTATTAATATTCCTTTGTTGATACTTTGCAACAAATGCCTAATTATTTATATGTTGCAACAAATGCCTAATTATATTTAGCCTAACTTGATAATTTTATTTTATTATATTTTGTCTAATTCAATAATTTTCTTTTATACTCCTAATATAAAAATATAAATAAGTCATATATAATTAGTAGAAAAAAATCTAGATTAATTATTTTAATTAAAAGACAAATAACATGTGAAATAATTTTAATTACAAAAAAAAAAGTTATATATGAAAATAATTAATAAATTATATTTATAATAAAAGTCGAAATAATTTAATTCTAAAATTTTAAATATTCTGTATAGGTAAATTATGATATATTTGCAATAATTGGAGTATGTAACTAAATATTAATAATGAACTCAGTCTAAATATAAGAAAATAAAATTATAATAATAATTAATTAATATTTATTGGATAATGACATAATGCGAGGAGGCTTGAGAATATGACATGTTTTGAATTTTTCTAAATATGTAACTATAATTACTAATAAAATTAATTTAAATATAAGAATATAAAATGAGTTAATAATAATTAATTAATATAGATTAGAGACGGTTGAAAACGTGACATCTTTTTAATTTTTATAAGTATGCAAATATAATTATTAATGAATTTAATCTGAATATTAATATATAATATTAATCAATAATTATAATAATTAATAATTGAACAAGCACGGTTGAGATACACATCCTTTCAATTTTTTATTTTAAATTAAAAATTTTATAATTTTCACAAATATTTTTTATATTTAATTTTTTATAAATCTCGTGTAATACACAGGTGTTAAACTAGTATGTGTGTGTGTGTGTGTGTGTATGTGTGTGTGTGTGTGTGTGTGTGTATATATATATATATATATATGTGTGTGTGTGTGTGTGTGTGTGTGTGTGTGTGTGTGTTATAAATGATCTTTTTATTTTTAATATTAATTAGAATATCTATCCTAATTGTATTAAGTAAGTTTATATATAATTAAAAAAAAAGTAATCATACGTGACTTTTTTCTCTCTTACATGGTTTTTTTAATCGTTTTTATTGTCCAGCATATACTATTATAGTCAATTAAATATATTCATGCATGAGCAAATGATAGTATAAATATTAAATAAAATATAAATATTACAATGATGTTGAAGGAATTAGTATGTAAAATATAAATGCATACCTAACAGAATAAATTCGATTTTGCACTCAATCGAAATTAAGTATGACATGAATGCTTTCGAAATTACTGTGTTTAGCAACATTTGCTTTCAGAGGTGGTCTTCCTTTTTTTTATTTTGGAATTAGTTGAACTTTTTTCAAATCCATTGTAGTTGATATCATAGTGTTCATTCCACTTAGTGTTGGGTTTGCACTTGTATTCTTTTACGTGGTTTCCGAGATAATAACAAAATACAATATTTAATGAGATCAATTCAAATAAAAAAGTGTCGAATCGTAACAATATTCTATAGACAACATGTTGATATCCAATAAAAATAATATCAAATTATATTATATTGTGAATTCTTGTATAATTTAATTAAATAAATCGAATTATTTTTGAGAAAAAGTGACAAATTTGATATTTTTGGACTCGAAATAAAAGAAATAACAAAAAACCTAAAAAAAAAAACTCAAAATAAAAATCATGATTTTGCAATGTCTTCTAGATGAGAAGACATGGTTGGGTGTTATAAATTATTTTATTTCCATATTGAGATTTATATAGTATATGTTTCATTCACCATGCATGAATATATTTAATTGACTATAATAGTTATTTAAGTGTAATGAATTAATATAAACATGTATATTTAGTTCTAGATTATGTTGTCATTTTTATATAATTTAGTTTAAAAAAGTGGTCAAATTACTTTTGAGAAAAAGTGACAAATTTAATATTATTAGACTCACGATAAAAAAATAACAAAAAACATAAAATAACAAAACCTCACAATAAAAATCAAAATAATATAAAAGTGAATATATATATATA
>BMAC01000926.1:444146-466785 GCA_014905375.1 Phtheirospermum japonicum
TAATTGATATTATTGTTTTCTAATTTTATTTTATATTTTTCTCGATTTTCTTTTTTATTTTTAGATTTATTTAATAAATTTATAGAATCTAATTATAAAGACTTTAAGTTAATTTAACTTATTTTATAATTTTTCTCTTTAATCTTATTCGATTATTGAATCTTTGTTTTTGCTTCATATTTATTAAATAATATTTAATATAATTATAAGTGCTTATATTTTTATCTATATGATTTTATTAATATCTTTAATTCTATTTTACAATATTTGAAAATATTTATGTTTTATATTTGCCTTTTGGGATTTTTCAAAATTATTAACTAATTATTTACATTTATTTATCTAATTTTTTATATTTTTTTTTTATATTGTTTTTATTTTTCTCAAATTTTATATGTAATTATACATAATTCTTCTATATATTTAATATTTTTTTTTTACATAAATCATAATATCCGAAAAAGTATTACATAAATAACTATACAAATAATAAATACAATTACTATAAACAGTAAGTAAAAAGAGCGGGAAAATCTTGAAAAATATATTTAGAAACACTTGGCTTTTTATATATATATATATACTTTTTATATATATAGAGAGAGAGAGATTAGGGTAATTTCAAACTTAAGTAAAGTCAGTTCCCTACTCATAATAGTAATCGAAGACCACTCCTTATATATATATATATATATATATATACACACATGTATGTGTATCAAGAAAATAAATTGCAATACTTAATATTGAGATGGGTAGTGGTAGGCCAGCGGGGTATGAATATCATCGCCGTGGCTTTTGGATGGACGATTTGATGATTCCTTTGTATGATTTCCGAGCATCGGCAGAGAAGAAATGGTATCTGTTTGAGATTCGAACTAATTTCAAGCTTAAGAAAAGGGTATCATTAGATAATCATCATATTGTTGATGAGCAGGTGATGGGCTCGGAATGCTTCGCGGCGATTGTGCCGCAAATCGAGGATAGCCGGTGGCGAAATCAAATCGTTGCTTAAGGAGGCGTTGGGTTTCGCCAAATCCGAGGGTGATATGGCGTCGCCAAGGGCGGAGGCACTCATATTCCCACTCGAGCTGTAGCCAGGTGGCCTTGGTAAGTTTTTATTAATTATACTTCAATCATTCATTAGTGGCACTCCACTATCATTTAAGTTCACTATCACTTAATTAAAATTTAATTGAGCCCATGATAAAATCAATTCTAATTAGCTAAACGTAATGTAGACTTTGCCTAATATTCAAATTGAAAACAAAGAATAAGAGAGTCGAAGAAAAAGATGCAGAAAAAAATTTCGAAGAAAGTGGCAGACAAAGCAAAAAAAAAAAAACATTCATCCAATTTTTATTTCAACTTCTATCTTGTTTCAAAAGCTCCATAATCAATAGGTAAGCTTTCAAAATTCATAGATTCAACATTCTATATTTTAACCCTACATTCTAAATTCTAATTCCTTAATTGTAATTTAACAATTTGAATTGCATTTTCTTTCGAGGCTTCAATCCCATCCAATTCTAATTTTTTAATTATGATTTTTTAAATTTATTAGCTACTCACTTCTCACCAGTCGTACGATTAAAAACGATGCTCAAAAATTTGATTCCACTAATTTCTTAAACTTTTTTATACTTTCCTTTACCAAATAGTTGTCATTGGAATCTATGATAGAGCCACTACTTTATAAGTTGCCTTTTAATTAAAATTTTTTTTTTAATCTTGTTGTATAGCCATATTACAAAGAAATTCAATTTTCTTTGAAATTTCTAAGTATTATTATTTTTAAGTATCGACTCAAATTCTATAATTGATGAATATTATACTTTGAAAAATCGTAAATCACAACTTCAATAATATTGGTATGTCTATATGAATTATTTTGGCATCTTTTATTTTAAAAATATTTAATTTGATAATTAACATTGAATGATGGTTTTTGAAAATATTGGTGTATTTAAACTTCATTAAATTCTTGCAGATTGGTGGAGATTTTTGTCGGTTTATCGATGTTTTTGAATGCCTTTTTTCTAGTTTCAATGACTCACAATTGTTTTTTAAGTGGACTTTGCATTTGTGTCGAGTGAACTTGTAAGTGTTTGTTTTGGGATTTCATTATCTTACTTGATCATCTCTCTCTCTCTCTTCTTTTTTTTAGCATAACTGTCAAGCTTATTTATTTTGATTAATGCAAAATCCCCGTTCATTTTTCTCATTTTTCTTATTGTGATTGTGCAAAATAGGGTAAAGCTCTATTAGTGTTTGTTTTATTCCATATTATTTTGTTTTTCATTAAAAATATTTTAGCCCGGGTAGATTTAAAAATTCTAGCTCCGCCAATGAGGGTCGCGTCCCCTGATCCCGGTGGTTGTGGAGCTCGACGTGTACACGGTGCAGCAAGAGGGCGAAACAATCGATGCCGCCTTGGGTAAGGCCATCAGGCCGGAAACCATGTTCCCGTTGACACTCTGCCCTGCTGTCACTCTAAGGAGAGGAGACGAACCTCGAGCGGGCGCTGATAAATCGTATAATATTCACCAGAGTTTCTTGATGGATCTACCTAGGGGTAGACCGAGTGATGACGTGAGATACAGATATCCTCGGATGGAGGGGTGTGCTGTTTGTTCGACTGTTGCTCCTGCTGCGCAGGTGTCGTATCATCAGTTTCATTCGCATTGCGTTTTCAAATGGTTTAACGAGGCCAAGTCTTGGTGCCCGTCGTGTGGTGTCAGAGTGCTGGATGATCTAGAATAAATTAATTTTGGCCCAAAAAGAAGTGCAGGCCCAGGCCCATAAGCAAAAGCTAGGGGTTCCTTGACTATAGCTCTCAAGTCTTAGAGGCTAGGATTCAAATGGGTTCAATTCAATTTAATCATAATTTGCAACTGGCTAGCGTAAAATAAATAAGAATTGTATTACTTATTGTGCTTTCAAATGATTATAATTTTTCAAATAAGATTTGAAGCCTACACAATTAACCTCCAACTTTCGATTCTTATATTATGGAGCAAAGTTAACATATACATTATATAAAAAAGAAATGTACATTAGCATATAAGTATATAATAATAATAATAATAGATAAATATATGTTAGTGTACATGTATATTATTTCGAATTACTAGCCACAAAGCATATAAGTACATTACATATAATAAATACATCAGTTAAAATAATAAGTACATTATCAAAACGATAAATGTACATTACATTAATATATAATTACGTTACATATACAGAAGATATTGTTTTTTTTCTAGGAAGTCCACATTACAACAACAAGGTTGAACAAAGACCCAAGATATAATTTACATGCAACTTATATAAGATAGAAGACCACATATAATTTTATTTATTTTTTTGGAAAAAAAAATAGTGTTTTGAGTTATTGGATATGACCATCAACTCAGTCATTCTGCCAATCTAGAAAAAAAAATTTATAACATGTTTAGTGGTTAATTTAATATGCACTTTTGAAAAATGCCATTTTTCTAAAAGTCCAAATTCAATGGTTGCTCAAGTAACCAAATTTGATTCAATTAATCATTAAAACTTAATTTATACACATAAATTCTTTTTCAGTGCAAACTAGGTCGACTTTATGAGCACCGTCAATTGTGATACCTAATTATAAAAAGACTTGGATACTATAATTTATACAAAATTGGTGAGTATGATGTTTGTGTGTAATTAGAAAATAGTATATATGTGGCAGCAAAATCCTCATCCAATCCAACTTGTGAATAACCACAATCGACCAGACTTTATCTTTTTGCCAAGAATATCTCCACACACAAGTAGCTTTCTCAAGCAATTCGCATCACCATATACGCAGAAGCTATAATAATTTTGTGATTGTAGCATCAACAGCACATGCTGTACAAAAGCTAATAGAGCACTTATTGTATTTATGATGTGTCTTGGATGTGACTTTATCAATTTAAGGAAAGGGTGTCTATTCATAATTGCACTAGCTGGGGCTTGCTTGCGTGTACACAATATTTTCATGCCTTATTTATTGCTCCGCCATATATATGAAAACATCCGATCAATGTGTCGCATGTAATATAAAAAGATGTCATTCACAGTGGCATGCCTCAAAAAGGTTGGTAAATGATTAGGTTAGGGGTGAATTAATAGGCTTTTAAATTTTCAGTGTTTCAAATAAAATTTGACGTCTGCAAAACAAAGTTAACAACGTAAGCCCCGAGGACTTTGTTGTGAAACGGGAATCTTTTAGTTTGTTGATTGAGTTAATACTTTAGGGCTTTGATGTGAAAAATGAACAATTACTTAGAATATTGTTGAATATAATGGCAATGGCAATTTATCAGGTACATCGTATAAAGATATATTATTATTGAATTATATATGATGATATATAATAGTTATACATGATTATATATTGTAGTAGTTATACATGATGATATGTGATAAAATTTTAAAGTTTAGGTTTATTTTTTCATTTTAGGATTTAATTTTGCATTTTTAGGGTTTAATTTTCCATTTTAAAGTTTAGTTTTTCATTTTTTTCATTTAATATTCCATTTTAGGGTCCCGACATGTGTTAGCTATATGTGATGATATCTGTCATATATGTGATGATATGTGACCGCTCGTCGTTGAAGCGTCAAAAATAATATTTATAAAAGTCCTCGACTTTCCTCTACTAACTAGTAGCAGCGGCAAGTAAGGGTCGATCCCACGAGAAGTGTGGATTAGTTTGTGATTATTCGTATTTAACTAAACTAAGAAGATGGGGTTAAAGAATATTAACTAATCTAAGAAAACTAAATAACTAAAGAAAACAATTAAAAGCAAATAAACGAAACAAATAAATAAAATAATAATAATAATAATAATAATAATAATAATAATAATAATAATAAAGCTTCCAATCCTAGTTCAATTTCCACCCTTGTTCAATTCATTAACCAATTGCAATATAAAATCCACTAATTATGAAACTAAAAACCCTAAGTAACAATAAGCTCTGTTACTCGAATTTGCCCTTACCGTGTATTTAATTAAAACAAGCTCTTTAATTAACTCTAATTAATGAACAACATAGAATAAGCTCTCTAGATTTAATCCACCAACAGTATTAAGAACAAGGCAAATAGGCTAATCTAAGCAATAAACTCATAAGCTCGGTTTATTTAACTTATGTTGTGTTACCCCCAATGATACGACCATTAGTTGCTTCATAGAAATAGAGATTACGATAATTACACGGGAAACAATCATATTTCTAGCAATAGATAACCAAATCCCTAATCTAGGTGGCCAATTCAAATCAAGAATTAAGCAATAATGTCATGAATATAGCAATCATGATATGTAAACAGAATAAGACAAGCAATCTCATATGAAAAACGAAATAAATACGCATAAATTAATTAAAATATAATATTATGAGGGTTTCCACATCCCTAGGACTAGATAAAACAATCACTCACTCATGGAGTTCATTAAATAAAAGAAGAAAAATAAATAGAAGAAGCATAATTCTAAGATAAGAAGGATAAGAAAGCTTAGATCTTGAAACTTGAGTCTTCAATCTTCAAGCTCTTGATGGTTGGGTGTTTTGGACTCCTTTTGGGGTTTAGAAACCCTAGGATTAATGTGTCTCCCGAGTTTGGTGTTAAAAGGGATGTATTTATAGGTTTAGATGTCTTGGAGAACAAGTTCCCTTGCTAAAATAGGATTTCCGCCCCTTCTATGTCGGTTCTGCACTTTCCAAAATTGTTTCCTGCACTTTCTATACCGGTTTCCTCGCAGAAATAGGACTCCCAGCGCCAGGCTGGGCGGGCGCGGGCGGCATGGGCGAGTCAGGGTCGGCAGAGTACTTTCTATAACGGTTCTTGACTGGCAGTGATGTTAGTTGTTTCCTACTTTCTATAACGGTTGAACCCAGCGATAACCCATCTAGAAAGTCCAGAATCGTCCATTCTTTGCCAATTCACTCGTTTTGTCTCTCGTTTCCTCGTGCAACTCTCATGCATCATCCTTAAATCTTCAACTCACCAATTTATCACCTAATTACTGCAAAATAGATCAAAAATACACAATTGGTGCTCGACTACTCATAATAATAAATATGCGAGAAATAAATATATATAAGAATATAAAGCACATAAAAATATAGGAATTAAACCATTAAATAAAGCACAATTTCTCGCCTATCAATATGTGATAGAAATATAGGATTTAAAGTTTAATATTTAATTTCGGTGTTTAGTTTTTTATTTTAGAGTTTAGTCTTCCATTTATAGGGTTTAGTTTTTTGTTTTAGGTTTATATTTTTCATTGTAGGATTTTAAATTTTAGATTTACAATTCTAATTATTTGTGATGATATATATATCAGTTATATATGATGATATGTGTTAGTTATAGATGATGATATATGTCAATTATATGTGATGATAAATTAAATTATTGGGTACATCTTACAAGGTACACCCAGGTGCATGATATAATGACTGGAATATAAGTGTCTTATGCGCCAGATTTAGAAAAACAAAACTAATCAGAATTATTGTTTTCTTATTCACATTAGATTCGATTAACTCCCTTAATATAAAAGATTATAACAAAAAAAAGTAAAATCAAGTCTTCATAACTTTCTAACAAATTCCCCGATACTCTTGGAATTAATCAAATCTTTACAACTAAATTATCCAAACTGATAAAAAGACCGATCTAATACTAAGGTCCCAAAGACCTCTTAAGGAAGTCATATCTGATCAAACTCTTCCACACCTCAAATCTCCATTAGACCCGAGCTGTTTTATAATCCGAACTGGTCCAACAACGGTTCTTAAGTACATCAACCACAAGTTAAAATAGATATATCAATAAGAACGATTAAGTTATACAACTTGACATATGTTTTGCGATGAATTAGCTTTGCACAAGTAAATAGTAGTAAAGAAATTGAAATAATCAAAGCAATATGTAACTGCACGAAAACAATTTTATCATCGGGTACATGATACATGTTAAACTAATTTTGGTATAACTAATTTTAATGGCTAAATATTTAATTTATGTGATATTAATAGAATAAGATTGTTCTACATGTTGAGTAGATAATCAAGTATATTTAATTTTTCAAAACTAATTTTGTGTGAATGAAAAAGAAATTGTGAAAGTTAATCATTTGAAAATGAACATAAAGTCCTGCATTCAAAATGTAAGGGAGATTAATACATGTAATAAGTAAAGTTGAATTTGTAAATGTAAGGGAAAGTTGAATTTGTAAATGTAAGGGGAGTTGATACGCTTAATAAGTAGTGTGAAATTGTAGTTTGCATCATGTGATTAAACTCATGCACTAGTTGTTGGTGCTAGCAATAGTGGATTTGGGCTTTGACCTTAACTTTGGATCTTGGCAACTTAGGACTCTGGGACTCTTTAGGTTTTTGAGTTTTTGGGCCTCTCCTGGGCTGTGAGAAATTAGTTTTATACCAATCATGTTTAGTTTTGGATTTTTCAAAGGAGAATGGGTTTGACTCATTAAAATATTCAAACCTATTCATTTGGTCAAAAATAGATCGGTTCGACCCATTATCTTCAGCACAACAATAGGTAATAACCTTTCAACTTTATCAACAGTATTTGAAAAGTTTAAAAGATGTGATGATGAAGGTAGTGGATGTAGTGAGGAGTAGTACCCACTAATTGTAGTAGCCCCAGCCTTTTCACGAACCTTATATGGTGAAGTTTATAAATAGAATTAGAAGTCATAGGCAAATAAACACAAAATCAACTTCGTTCTGCATTTTACTGGACTAAAATCCTCAAACAATTTTAAAATTTTGTACTTAGTTTCACACTTTTTAAGTTCATTGGATTCTTAAAGTCTGGTGTGCTACACATTCAAAGATGTTAAGTCATTGTATATTTGGAGACATTACGCCAGTTCCGGCAGCACCATACCAGGCATATTTGTTTTGCAGAATAAGATATTTATCGTCTCGACTTGTTGATCAATCTTCTTTGAGTTCAAGGAGGTGTTCTTATTTATTTTCATTTTGTTCTCCAGTTTTGTTTTCTTCGTTTTAGCAAATGTAAGAACTGTAGTACGGTTTAGTAGTATTTCTCATTTCGTTTAATTATACATCATGAACCCTGGTCCATAATTAAATTAGTAGAGTTGGCGTAGATGGTGCATTTCTTCACTAATCCTCTTTTCTTTATCACCAAAGGGAGAAATCCACAAAATACTTTTATATTTACACTTCTCATGTACAACACTCTTTTCTTCAATGGTAACACAAATACTGTCGGTTTCTTACCTTACTCTACTCAAGCAGGAACTGCAGCCCCAGTTTCGACTTAGCGACTTATTTTAGTTTATTGGATTGGCATCTTAGATGTGATCTGCTTGATGTGGCATCAAATATTAGGTCTGCTATGCATGACATAAAAGTTGGAAATAGGTCGACAGAATGGGGATAATGAGGTTCTTAAGAGGCGTTGGTTAGGTTCTTAATGTATGGGCTCTTAGTGGCCCAGCTAATTAAAATGGGATTGCGTAGAGAAAAGGTTTGACTCTGATGGGTCAGTAATAAATCGAATATGATAGAAGGTTGCAGGTCACAGGAGTATAAAGTTAATAAGGTAATATGGTAACACGGTTATATGGTTTTATGGTTGATATGGTAATGGAGCCCTAGAAGGTCAATAATGGTAAAAGGATATAAATATATAGTTATTATGGTAAAATATGAGAGCAGGAATCCTAATATGAGATGGTTTTCTAATTATGGAGATTGAGTATAATTGAAAGACAAGAACTCTAGTTTGGGGCGTACGTTTCTTGTATATATATATAAAAAGGATACAGGCCTCGTTTACAATTAAGTTGATTACTCCTACTTTATTGCTCTCATTCTTATCAAATTTATAAGGTTACTGACTTACGCACCGGAGGACTTATGCCAGGGATATCTGGCTTGAGTTTTTGTGCAAGTCGATCGTGGTTCAAGAAGCTGATCCAGCACTATCCGATCTCTTTCTTGGTGAGCTATCATTTTGGTCACATCAAGTAGAGCCATCTGTAGAAATATGGGTGACATCCAGTCATTGAGCGAAAGACATGAGGTGCTAAATTACAAAGCCAAAGAAATAACACCATGCGTGTTAGATATTTTGGGTAAGGAGGATGTTGATGTCGTTATTCTTATAACTAGCGGCAAAAAAATACCTTCAATAGGGACATAGAACCAGGAGGCGAACAAGACGCCACTGTAAGGTGGTCGCGAGAGTAAGGATTTGGAGGTTACAGGGGCAGACAATCAAATTATTCCCACGAAATGTTCAAGAAAGGAAGGAATCATGAACATTGGAATGGAGGAGTGAGATCAACTACTAGGGCAGCACATCCTTAACATTAAGAGGATGTTACAAAAACTTTTTAATGAAACCACCAGATGTGAGATAAAAGATTATAGATAACGGACTCAGTGGTGGAAAGGAGGAAGAAGATGGTAACAGGGGAACTATTGGGAACAAAAAGAGGTCACGATATCTCCTCGTGTTTGGAAAGCACAACGTAAAAGGGGGACAAGGCTGGAACCACTCAAGGCGGCTAAGTGCGAAAGAAGACACGCGAAGGAAGGTTAATTTCTATGGGACAAGAAGGGGGAGCTAGATGATGAGGATGAGGAGGACGATATGAAGGACATTGGGAAACGATAGCTAACCGAGGACATATCTGGAGAAGGAGAGATAGAAACATCTTCCCCATCACCTCGACACCTACTATCATGGGTGAGTTTCTCCTTTCAATTTAATTTCTTCCATCTGTATTTTGAATTACTTAAATTTGAATGTTCAATATCATGTGTTCATCGTGTATTTAAATTGTTTTATTCTTTTTATTTTATTTATTAGCAACCACCACAGATACTGATTTCCAAAACTTGGGTTATGACTTAGGCATAGAATCTCCAATAGCTTAAAACTCATCTCAATCGAGACTCCCTTCATTGAAAAGAGCAGTAAGAAAAAACCAATTCACCCTAGGTCTGGCCTAATAAATGAGCCAAAAGGTGATCCTAACTGGGACGAACTTCAAAAACAAACCACCCTCATTTAGCAATCCATTGTAGCCATTCTTGTGGGACTGAGTACCCCACTTCTATTCCCCCTTTAGAACCTGATTTCTTCCATCCCAACCCAGAATCCATAGTTCCTTCATATTCGCACACTCATCTCCCAACTTTCTCCTACCAAGGGTATCAAAATTGCAACCACTAACCCATGGGTATTACTAAATCGCGAGCTTCTACCTGTTTTGTTAAAAAACTCTACCATCCTGACTTCATGGAACCAATCCTTTCCTCTGCTGGCATGACTTGTGTTGTAAAGCCATCTGCTAACCACATTACTATATTCGAAGGTCACCTTGTTGCAGGGAACAAATTCCCTCTACACGGATATTTTGTTAAGTTATCATATAGCTATAATTTTCCCTTTCTACAATTAACTCCTAACTCTGTACGCCTTGTATTATCTTCTTTTTACCAGAGAGAATCGATGTGAAGTTCTTCTTTTGCTTTATCTTAAAAGGATATAAAGGATCCTTCGACCTCTCTACCAGGAACTAAACCCATTTTTTCACTAACACCTCCGCTAAAGTGCCAGAATGGCGAGCCAAATTATTTTTCCTCAAATCCTCCGAACTTTGGTCTTTCTTTACCGAATGGCATGATAGCACCTCTAACTTAGAAAAAATCACAAGTAAATACCCCCTCCCTAAAAACTAAACTAGATATGAAGCTCAAATAACCACATGAAACAAGCGACCATTTGATGTGGTGATGCTAAAAAGTTCAGAAAGTGTCCTTTCTCATGTCGATTTGAGTAGTTGACTTCTCTCCCCTTTGTCTTGGTCTGAATTTGTCGATCTGAGTAGTTGAATTAGAGTTATTATTTGACAGTCCCCCAACGCACCTGCCCTCTTGTAGAGCTGATCAGTCTGCACATTTTCCGACCTAGATAAATGTCCCAATTTGAACTCCTTAAACTTCGTCCCTATCCGTTTCACTGTCTTCAAGAAATTCTACATGCACTCCTCTCGTTCGCCTCAAAAGTCCATTTATATTGGCATGATACTAACTAAGATTCTGTGTACACCCATAGATGACCTACATTTAACTCGCTTGTCATCTTCATGCCCTAAAACGTTCCCTCGAACTTTGCCTTATTGTTAGATGCCTTAGCCTTAATTTTATGGCATAATACAAGTTTCCTCCTTCTGGACTAGTTAGAATAACCCCAATTCTAGCCCTGATCATCATAGTTAACCTATCTACATGCACCAACCATGCCTTCTCTTCTGCCCCACCTCATCTGATTATGTCATCTCCTAAAAGAAACCTGCCAGCACATGTGCCTTTATCATCGTTTGCGCCTCGTAGACAGTGTCATATTCACTAAGTTCCAATGCCACTTTACTAATCAACTTGAAAGATTAGGAATGCTCAACACCTATTTTAAAGCCAAATTTGTCCTTACCCTGATCCTATGCCCCAAAAAAATAAGGTCGCAGCTTCCTAATCGTGCATAATAAATAAAATTTCCAGTTTTCTTGCTGTGAATAATGCTGCTCGCCACCTCCCAGCATCCTGCTTACATAATAAAAGGGTTTTTGGGCACCTGCATCTTCTCGAATCAATATTGAACTTACCGCCATCCACCTACTGATATGTATAAAATTAAATCTTCTCCGGGTAGGAGTTTTATCAACAAAGGTATTTTTAGAAGGTACTCCTTCAGCTTCTCAAAGGCCTCTGCACCCTCTGTTGTCCATTCAAATTTACATAATTCTTCAAAATTCTAAATAAGGGAAAGCTCTTTTTCTGTCTACCTGAAAATAAACCAATTGAGCCCGACTATCTGCAATATTAAAAAAACTTGTACATACCTCTCTGTGTGAGATTGAGGCATCTTCGTCATAGCTCGCACCTTTTCTGGATGCACCCTGATACCTCGCTCTTCACCATATATCCCAAAACTTTTCCAGACTGTACTTCGAAAGAACACTTTTGGGGATTTAATCACATCCCATATTATTGCAAAACCAGGAAAGCCCTCTTTAAGTCTCCCACATGTGACTCTGTCCTTCTACTCTTCACCAGCATGTCATCCACATAAACTTCCATAGTTGTTCCTAATATCTCCTTGAACATCTTATCCACTAGTTGTTAATAAGTAGCTCCCGCATTACACAATCCAAATGGCATGGACACAAAATAATAGGTCCCTATTAAAGTGACAAAGCTCACCTTTGGTTGATCTTCTGGTGCCAAAAGAATCTGATGGTATCCCTATGACGCATCCATCATACTTAATAACTCGCAACCTAATGTGAATTGACCAATTGATCTATACTAGGTAATGGATAATTATCCTTAGGATAAGCCTTATTCATATCGCGAAAGTAAATGCACATTCTCCACATATTCACTGGTTCAGGTACCATCACTACATTCGATAGCCATTCCAGGAATTGAATCTAACGTGTATTCCCTGCCTTTTATAGCTTATGTACCTCCTCTTCTATCACTTTATCTAGTTCTACCCCAAAGTGCCTCATTTTCTGCTTTACTAGAATAATGGTAGGTAGGGGTGTTGAACCGATTACGGTTAACTGGTTAACCGCCGGTTAATAACTGGTTGACCGGTTACGGTTAACCATTGACCGGTGGTCACGGTTATAATCGTAACCTTCAACCCGATTGTCAGCGTTTAGGTTACGGTTAACCTAAACGGCTAACCGTAACCACCGGTTACAATCCTTGGTTAATCGGATTTTTAAAAAAAAAAATCGTTGGTGGTTTAACCACCCGGTTGATAGCTATTGAAAATAAACGGCTGAGATCAAATAGTCGTTGAAGATCAACGGATGAAATTCAAAAAAAAAAGTAGTCGTTGGCGTTTAACCGCGGCTAACCGGTTTAACCGCCGGTTAACGACTACTTTTTTGAATTTGTTTTGTCTTGTTTAATAGATTTTGATACCTATAAATACCCCACTCTCCAACACCAATCCTCACACCAATTCATCTCTACTTATTCTTCTTCTTCTCTTATATTTTCAAGTTTCAAGTCAAGTTGCAAATTTGTGCAAAAAATAATATCAATAATATTCTTATTCTTCTTAATTCTCTTTTATAATATTACTATGGCAAGCTCTTCTCGTAATATCAATACCAATACTCCAAACTCTTCTCGTCGAGGTCGAGGTCGAGGATCTCGATGAGAATCTTCGGTCATTGCCGGAGATTATGTTTCCGATGATGACAACGAAAGAAGTTGAGAACCTATATAATCAAATCAACTTTGGTCCGCAACCTCAAACCAATTTTGAAGAGGAATTACCTAGCTTCGCCGAATCCGAACCGCCGGCCGCCGGCCGCCGTCAATTTGGATGAAGATGAGGAGGGAGCGGTGGGTGATATGCCACCGCCTCAATCGAAACCGAGGGAATTCCAATTCCCCATCTTCCGATTGCATTTCACAAGAACGAAGATCAACGGCGAGTCTCGGGCGCAATGTAATTATTGCACGACTCATTACGTCTTCGGTTCTAAAAATAATAGAGGTTACGGGTCGCTCAAATACCACATGGAGAAGAAGCATCCTGACAAATACGGCATGGAAAGCTCTCAAACACAACTAAACTTCTCATCTTCATCTACCGATGGCGTCAGGACCGGCAGCAAAGGTACAAGTTCTTCTAGTTTATTTCAATATACCAAAAGTGGTCATAGAAAATTTCTTGCAGAATTTGTTTACGTTATGGGTCTTCCTTTTAATCATGCGCATAGTAATCATTATGAATATTATAATAGGGGTGCATTTAATCCATCTAGCACTAGGATTTCACGAAATAAATTGACTCACGATGTTGAGAAAATGGCTGCTGAGTATAAGTTGAATTTAATTTCAATATTTGAAAGTTTGTCTCATAGAGTCTCTATATGTTCGGATATTTTGACGGATTCCTTTCATAATCATAATTATATGAGAATTACTTGCCATTGGATTTATAATTCTTGGACTTTGCAAAAACGTTTAATTCCATATAGAGAGTTTGATATTCAGCATACCAAAGTGGATATTCCACGCAAAATAGCCACTATTTTGTCAGAGCAACATTTAGGTAATAATTTTTTTTTTCAATTTTATTTGATAATGTCGCCGCTAATAGTGCGAGTTTAGATATGTTAAAAGCTTTTTGTCAACCCGCTATTGGCGGCAAATCTTTTTTCATGTTAAATGCATTTGTCATATTTTGAATTTATGTGTTCAAGATGGTTTAAATCTTTTTAAATCTGAAATTTACCCGATTAGGAGTGCGATATAATATCTACGTAAAAACAATTCGGTTTAAAAAAAATGGCAAAAATTTTGCCGAACCAATGGTTTGCATCCAAGAAAATTTCAATTGATGTGCCAAATCATTGGAACTCTACTTATAAATTGCTTAATGATTCTTTTGAATACAGAGATGCATTGTGTGCATTTTTTAATAATCAATATGTCGATTTCATTTTGTTTTCGCATATGTTAGATGATTTTTATAATATGATATCCCTTTTAAAAACTTTTAACGATGCCACCGTGACTTTATCCGGTGTTTATTATCCTACCTCCACACTATTTGTTGATCAATGTATTCAAATTGTACTTGTTAGTACTACTTCACTCGATAATTCTGAATTAGGTGAATGTATTGCTAGTATATTGAGTAAATTGGTCAAATATTTTTTGTACATTCTCGACGTTTTATTGATTGCAAAAATTTTAGACCTGGATTATCGAGTGGAGGGTTTAAAAAATTTACTTAAAGTTTATTGCGATGCATTAGGACCTTTTTTAGAACTTCAAATATTAAAATTCCTAGCCCTCTTAGTGTTTCTCACCAAGCACAACAATCTTGAGTGCTACTTTTTAAAGATTACAATGAATCTTCTAATGACGTTAATGTGTCCTCTTCCCCTTCCCTCACAACTTCCAATACAAGACCCAACGACCCTCGAGAAGCTCTAGCCCCATATACGAAGTTTCTTGAGGATACTAAGCGAAAACGGCAACGGGCTATTGCTAGTCGATCAATGGAATAGTTATTTCGGGGCTTTTGAACCGAGTTTGGTTCTAAAAAAGCCCGATGGTACTACTAACGATCTTGTGCAGTTTTGGTCAAAAGTGGCCACTATTTTTCCTACACTCTCTACGATTGCCAAGGAGTTTCTCGCCGTTCCTATTTCAACAGTTTCTGTTGAACAGGCCTTCAGCACGGGAGCTTTGTGTTAGATAAACGTCGGTCGATGATGTTACCCAAAAATCTTGAACATCAAATGTTGATGAATGATTGGGTCAAAGCTGAGAAATGAGAACAAGAAATGGAATTAAATGAAGATGAAGAGAGCGACTATTACGATACCACTTCGGGAAGCAACGACAACGACGAATAGGTAAGTAGGTAAGTGAGGTAAGTAAAAGAATTACGTGGAATTTGATTCCTTTACAAGGATACGTAGGCAAGTTAATTCTAATAATAAAAGTTAAAATCTAATTTTAACTTCTAATATTAGAATTAAAATCAAGTCCTTTTTTTAAACTTATTTTTTTCAAAAAAAGGAAAATCGAACTACGTGAACTTTGATTCCTTTACAAGGATACGTAGGCAAGTTAATTCTAATATCAAGAGTTAAATTTTAATTTAAATTTCTAATATTAGAATTAAAATCAAGTCCTTTTTTTTAACTTATTTTTTTCAAAAAAAATAATCGATCGACTGTTTTGCTGTCGATCAACTGCCCTTAGCAAAAACTAGAGAGTCTCTATCCTTCAACCGATCCAGCAGTCAATCTACTGCTTTCCTTTTAAAAAAAAATAAATGGCGGTTAACCGGTTTAATCGTAACCTTAATCAGTTCTCCGTCGGTTAGGGGACGGTTAGGGTTGAACTGGTTAATTTAACCGTCGATTAATTAACCGACCAGTTTTTAACCGGTTCAACACGTCTAATGGTAGGATCCCTATTCAAGTGATGTTGTGTGACCTAGGCAACTAGCTTCCTATTGTAAAACCAGGCTAGCAATCCATCAACTCCTCATGAGGTCGCACAGATTTATCCTCTACTTTTTTCTTTTTAGCACTCATGATACCTTCTCGCGCATCACCATTCTGCTCCCTTTTGTATTCACTCATTCCCTTATGCACAGTAAGCGGATTACATGACCACGCAGCCAACTGGTCCACAACAAATTCTCCAACCTTATCACTTGTTGGGTACTTGATACTCATGTGATAAGTAGATGTAACCGCCTGAAGCTCATTAAGGCTAGGTCGCCCCAATATGATGTTATATGTCGAGTAGGAACTGATCACCAAGAATTTGAGTTTCTTTTCTAACCAGAATTCGCCTTCATCTAAAGAAACCCTTAAAACCACCTCTCCTTCAGTCATGACCTGCAACACATTAAACACATAAATAGGTATCTGCACCGCCCTCACCTTCACCTCTACACCCATCTACACCAAACAATGATGATATAAGATATTAATATAACTCTTGTTATCTACAAATACCCTGCCACATCATAGGTAGTCACTTCTTCTCATATGACTAGCGCGTCATTATGCTCAACCTGCAAATGTCGCCTTTCTCCTGGCTCAAAATAAGTGACCGACCCCGAAGGTGGCGCTCGTAAGTTTACTGTCACGACCTCTGAAGGCCCCATCCTGGCAGACTAGGCATGAAACTTTATTATGTTATTAGAGTCCCCATCAGTAGGTCCTCCTAAAATCATGTTAATTCCCCTCCTGTTGTTACCGGGTTCGTCATTTTCCTCCTGGCTTTCTTACGCCTCGTGTCTCCTTGCTTGTCCACCTGTCTGCACACCAAGGGGGCCTCCTGGAGAGGTCCAGAAAGTGATAGTGTTTGACCTCGCCCCCTATCTTGATAAGAAAATTCCCTCAAATGGCCTGCTTTGACCAACCTCTCGATATCCTCCTTCAATTGACGGCACCTCTTCGTGGAATGTCCATAATTATTGTGAAACATGGAAAAATATTTTGACTTTGGTTTAGTATGTACCTCCATTTAATCACCTGACCACCTTATAAGATTAGATTTTTGTCTCTCGATTATAGTAAGAAATTCAGTCCTTGGCTCTTTTAATGGTGTGAACTCCTCGGGGTCATACGTCTCAACCCTCCTATCAGTTCTTATATTAGGTATCCTCCTGTTTTCTGTTGGTGTAGTGAATAACTTAGCTTGCCAACTTGAATCCCTTCTAGGTTTTGCCTTTTTGGTTGGGGACATGTCCATATAATCATCTTCATAGGAAAAGTGCAGGTGTCCCTCTTCTTCAGCTTCCTCCATGTGGATGTAATTGATACTTCTATCCAGCACCTCTTCAAATATGAGAGTAGGTCGCTTAGCTAGCGACTTTCTCAATCCTCCTATGCGCAATCCCTGGGTAAATGCACCAGCCTTTATCTCATTAGTTACAGTAGGCACCTCTAAGCTAGCTCTAGTAACCTAGCAACAAAATCCTTCAATGGTTCATCCTTCTTCTGGACTATAGTAAATAATAACAAAAATGTTATTGTGTGTGTTCTTGCGCTGGCAGAGTGCGTCAAGAGGAACAATGCTTTGAAATTGGTTATTCATCCTGGAGCGATCTGATGAAACCAATATTGTTGTGGTCCTCACAAAGTAGGTAAAAATGTTTGGCACGTGACAACATCGATAAACTGTTGCAATGTTGTATCATTTTCAAAACTTTGTACATGCTGGATAGGATCTGATAGGCCTTCATAGTGAAAATCTAATCCCTTGTTTCCTTTAGGTAGAGTAGTCTTCCATATCTCATCCAAAAACGGGCGCCCCCGATCCTCCTCAACTCTCACCCCCGCTACCAGTTTCTACAAAGCCTTTAATGCTGTTTTAATTTCCCGCATCACTCTTGAAGTAAAGGGTGCCTCACCTTCATTATCTTCCACCTTGATAAAACTTGTTCGGAGGTTCAACGTCAAAAGAGCTTGAGATGTGACACTGTAAATTTCATTATAATAGAGACTCAAAAATAGGGTGAAATGGAAAGAGGGGAATTAACGCTTATATTGTCATAGTAAATATGGGCCTTTTATCTTCGGGGCCCACAAGGTTAAAGTAGTTTTTATGTGAGAGGGGAAATGACATTTGTCCTCCAAAAACCATGATGAATAATATTTATGATCTAACATTTGAAATTATTTTGGTGGTTTTAATGTATCCAAGATGGTCTCACGTGCGTGGATATAATGGTGAAACTAAGTTTAATGCTTACATTTTTTATATTATAATAGATTTCCTACCTCAGTCAGTTAGAATATATGGGATTAGTTGATGTGTCTTTAAATATTGGGTCGGCCATGCATAACATAAAATCTGAAAAATAGGTCGGCAGAAAGGGGATAATGAGGTTTGAAAGAGGTGTTTATCATTAGGTTTTGGTTGCGTGGGCTCTTAGTGTCCTAACTGGTTTAAACAGGTCGCATAGAGAACAGGTTGGGCTCTGATGGGTCGATAATAATGTGAATGTGATAGAAGGTTGCAGGTACCGACGTATAAGGTTAATAGGATAATATGTTAACATTCTAATATTGTTTTATGGTTAAAATATGAGAGAAAGAACCCTAATATGGAGATGGTTTTCTAATCATGGAAATTGAGTACGATTGGAAGATTGATACCCTACCTAGGGCGTACGTCTCTAGTATTTATATAAAAAGAACATAGCCTCGTTTACAATTAAGTTGATTATTACTACTTTATTGCTATCATTTTTATCAAGTTTATAAGGTTGTTGACTTAAGTATCGAAGGTCTTATGTCGCAACCATCTGACTTGAATTTTGTGCAAATTAGTCATAATTCAAGAAACTAATCCAACTTGTTACTAGGGGTGGCAATATGAGACACGATACGATTGACTGACACGAACACGATACGAAATAATAGAGGTTGGATTGAAACTTAGGGTTTGGACCTTATCGGGTTAGCACGATAAGGCACGTTAAGAAATAGGTTAGCCCGATAAATACGATAAGGCCCCTATAAGGCCCGATAATATTTTTAATTTTCTCTTTTTATATTTATTTACTCATTGTTTGTATTTGTGATTCTTAATTTATCATTAGTACATTTGTCATATTATGATTTTTAAATGTATTTGACAATTTGTATTGGTAATTTTATAGATATGTATTATATTGATTCAGATCATGCATTTTTATTAATTAACGGGCCTAATGTGCTTAACGGATCGAATTAAGTAAATTTAACATTTTTATTTATCATGCCTATCATACCGGGCAATTTATTAGGTGCACCTGGGTGCACCCTGTAAAAACTTATTATCATTCAGTTATATGTAATGATATATGGTAGTTATACGTGATGATATGTGATAAAAATTTAGAGTTTACGGCTTTTTTTTTTAATTTTAGGGTTTAGTTTTATATTTTAAGGTTAATTTTCCATTTTTAGGGTCTAAATTTTCGTTTTAAGGTTTAGTTTTTTATATTTTTATTAACTTTCCAGTTTAAGGTCCTCTATCATTCTACCAGTTATATGTGATGATAGTGTGTTAATTATATGTGATGATATATGATAAAAATTTAAGATTTAGAGTTTAATATTCAATTTTTGGTTTAGTTTTTCAAATTAGGGATTAATTTTTCATTTTTTGGGTTTAGTCTTTTGTTTTAATTTAATTTTTTTAATTTTAGGATTTTAAATTTTAGAATTAAAATTTTAATTATTTGTGATGATATATAGTAATTATATGTAATGATATGTATCTGTTATATATGATGATATATGCCAGTTATATGCGATGATAAATTAAATTACAAGGTGCACAGTATAATGACTCATCAAACCGTGCCGTACTTTCCGTATTTTTATCGTGTCGTGTTCGTATTTATATTTTAAACTCGATATGCTTATCATGTTATTTTTTGCTTTACTTATCGTGTCAGCCTGATAAAAGCCCGGCACGACCAATTTATCAACCGTACGCATTACAATCTTTTTATTGGTTAATTAATTTTTTTAGTCAAACCATTGCTCAACAGGGCCGGCCCTGGGGCAGGGCAGCCTGGGCTCCCGCCCAGGGCCCAATATGTTTATGGGGCACCAGCCCAATAATAGTCCATTATATATATATATATATATATATATATATATAATATATATATATATATATATATATATCATTGTAGAAAAAAAATGCAACGGCCAGTAACCTTTCATCTCCTCCTCTTTAATTTTGCCGCCGACTTTAGCTTCTTCCCATGACTCTCCTTCCAAATTCCAATGAGGTAGGCAACATTCAAATTATTTATAATTAAATTAGTTGATTATTTATAAAAACTTTCTCTATTTCTCTAATTATTATCTCCTAATTCTTTTAATTATCTTCATTTTGCTTGAATCAACTACAAATCATCCACTTTTCAGTTATTGTACTGCAATTTCGGGCTTTAAACAGCAGTTTCTCACGAAATCATCTTCAATTATGGATCGATAAATGTGAGTTTCGATTTAATCATCTTCAGATCATAATATAGAATAATTATTTTGAAGTTATCAAATTGTTTCCTTGTTTACTTGCAGATCTGTTTCATCCTTTTTTATTTTCATTCCTAATTTGTATTAGACTATGTATTTGTGCATTTATATATCTAATTCGCATTACTAGCCTTTAAGTGATAATTTGTGGTCTGGTTGGGATATAATTTGGATTCTTACACGAAAATAGAAGGATGTCTTTCAGCCCCACATCTTTCTGTATGCTAATTTGGGGTTGGATTAATTTGAATAAGCTTATGTAACCTACAGACATTAATTACACCTTTTTTTCTTAAGGGGATTTCGCTAGAGTTTCTAAGGGAATTTCGCCGAAATTCCTTTTTTATTTTCATTCCTTCGAGTTTACTCATATTATGAATTTTAGTAGAATTTTGGTGCTGATTCAAAGATTGATTATTATAATAATTATTATTGTTATTCAAAGCTTTTATTATTATTATTATTATTATTATTATTATTATTATTAGCAACTGTTTTTTTTACATTTTAATATACTAAAATTAATATTTAATACTTTTTTTTCCTAGAGAGAGAGATCCCAGATAAGAAATTTTCACACTAAAATAACAAACGACCTTCTAAGAACAGTGACATGAAAATTTTCAACATTCGGGTCTCTTGGACTGTGATTATTTTAATAGCTTACGGAGAATAGAAGTTTATGATTAAGGAGTGATAGAATTCTATAATGTACACATATTTCAAAGCTGTCCGGTTCCCAATGCGAGGTTGGTGTTTTTCTGGAAGTTTTTTAGTCACTGATTTTGGTGGCAGATTGATGTCAGTGTGTGGAAGTGCCTTCAATTTTGTTGATGGATCGCATATATTTTTGTATGGCGAAATTAGAAAATAGCCACGCATCATAATTTAAAATAGATAAGTTAATATTATTATTAAATATATTTGGTGATAAGTTTATTTAGTAATTTATATAAATAGAAATTTATGCTCAAATTTTGACCCAAAAGATATTCCATTGGGATTTTTCAGTCTCAGACAAAATTTGATTATTTGGGAACTAGTTAATTCTAATGCGGTAAAAGTAAAATTAAAAAAATTAAAATTAGTTGAAAACATCTAAAACTACTTTAAAATAAAGTTATATATGAAATATCTTTTCATATTTAAAACAATTTTGGATTATCAAAGCAATTTCAATTGCTATTTTTATAAGATTTTTTCTTAATTTTATTTTTGATTACGTAGCTCCAAAAAGTTAAAATTGGTCCACATCAACTTTCAAGGGCGATTGAAAAATTTCAACAATTTTTGTCAGGCTAAAGTGGGTGTTAAATTGAGATGTATTTAATGGTATGAATTATCACTTCTAAACTACTGTCGTTATTTTGCAATTCTACCTTTTAATTTGCTAGTAGCTCAAAATATATTGAACTTGTTTTCAGGTTATATATAAATAAAACACATAGAGAGCGTAAATTCATTGAGAATCTTTACTAATCAGAGTACGTAGCCAAAGCAATCATAATAACCCAACAAACTAATTTTGATGAATGAAAATTAGCAAGAGAAATAGATTGGGACAACGCAATACGAAGCCATAGCGCTGTTCAATTCGTTTGATTTGCAGAAGAAATTGTCGACCGACACAACCTGAGGATTGAGCGACAGGGCCGGTCCTGAATAATTTTAGGTCCTTTGCTAAATTATAAATAATATTTCTATATTTTTTTAATGATAAGATAGTACATGATAAAAACGATTAATTGATAAATAATAACAAATACATGGTCTTTTTTCACAAAATGATTCAATAATATAAATAATTTTTAAAAAATACATGATATAAATGGTGGTTGACTAGGCAAAAGGTACGATAACAACCTCTTGAAAAGTTCAAGTGCTTCCATTTCCAAAAAATTTCTTAGCCGCATCTAAAGAGTCACCGGCGCCGGTCCACCACAAACCTACTAATATACAAAAAAACAAAATAAAAGTAATAGGGAAA
>BMAC01000927.1:0-13908 GCA_014905375.1 Phtheirospermum japonicum
TGGATATTTGAAGTTATTATTTTGGTTAGGTTCAAGCGTTGTGATGTATGTTCGAAATCGTCTAAGAAATATTTTGTAATATTCTTATCATTATATTGTAATGATAAATTCTCTTTTACTTTCATTTTAATCGTTATGATATTTATTCCTTACAAACGACTAATGAAAAATTAATGTAGGACAATTTATGTCGTCATGAAAATAAATTATCAAATCGTGTTCACTCAATTATTACAACTTTAGCGTCACATAAATTTGTCACTTTAATAAATCATTTATGATGATTGGTTTGTCACCATATGTACCCATTAGATCATCATTGAACAAATACCTTTCGTGATGATTATAATATTCGTCATATATTTTTAGTTTTTTCGTGACAAAATACATCGTCACCTTTCATAGTAAATGGTGACACATTAGTTTGTCATTGTAAATATAGATGTTCAGTGACGGTTAATATTGCGTCACTATAAAACAAATCTATCATGACGAATAACATTATATTTGGTAAATGTTAAATACATATCATGACAATATTAGCGTCATTATAACCCAAAAAACAGTTGTCACCGTAGTTATGTTTGTCACGGAAAGTCAAATGTTATGATGACAAATTAAGTGTTCGTCATTGAAAAATGGTAACATACGGTGACAAAACCGATCTTCTGATGACGATATTTCAATCACTTACATGACGAATTCAGCGTCACCAAATAGTATAATCTATGATGACAATTTACATGACCGTCATCGAAACCGAACATTTCGTGACGCGCTAGAAAAAATTGTCACTTTCACCAATGGTGACAGCAATACTATGACAACCTCTTTGACGCTCAATTTTCGTCACCGTTTCTCTTCAGTGACGAAAAAACAGACTTGTAGTGACGAAATTCATCGTCATCGAACAACAGATTTCTTGTAGTGAAATGGACTATATGTGACACTTTTATTTACTATTGGGCCATATGAATTGCCCCTTCCGTTTTTTTAGATTGACAAGTATTATTTAGTATTGAATTTTCTTTTTTTTTTTCATTGTACTTGTTTTCTTTAACAATATGTTTATTAGGATAATAAATTAAATTATAGTTGTAAAGACTTAGGAGTATCATTCACATATTCCTCTTATTTAATAAATGTTTAATTTATTAAGTTAGTTTTACATTTATTACGAGATATTGATGGCAATTCATTTTGTTAGATTCTTCATGAATAAATAAAATTTAAGGGTTTAATTTGTAAAACTAATATATATATACAGGTATTGAACAAAAATATAAAAAAATGGTGTGCAAATGAATACATTAAGAATATTAGATTTAGTTGGAGAATGAGATATTTGGTTGGAATAAATTAGATACTATAATTGGTGTTGGTGCACATTGAGTTTGAAAATATGTTTTTGTTTGAAAATGGTCTTTGCTACTTAATCAAGCCACAGGACTCTGAATAAAACAAAAGTGACACTAGTTTAATTAACAAATATTCACGATCCCACGAAGACAGTAAATAAACTACCAAAATCGCTAAATACACATTACTGAAAAAGTCGTTATCCAAATATGACATTAAAATATTGATTTTACTTATACTATTAAAAAGTGTTTCTAAATTGTATCAGACTAAGATTATTTGTAGTGTCATTAATAGTACGTTAGTGGAATATGGCCCATCTCAACATTTTAATATTTGTCTTACCAATAATGTTTAATATCAATAGATGTCTCCAGGCTTGTAAGTGAGATTTCATTCTGTTTGACGACCCACTCGCATGTGTGATCATCACATGCTTTTGTGATATCCGAATTGAAAATCTCAAAAGCTTGCTCTTTGGACTCCCACCGGAAACGGCAAAAATACAGAGTTGTCCCCCAAAAATTCATGCACACTTCCCAAAAAGTTGAACTACCCTCGATAGTTTGATATCCAAAATCTCTGTCGCCTGACGCACAATGTATTTCCACACGTTTATTACCGTGCGCCAACACATCTGTGAGCCGAATTGTATATCGAGTGCCTAATCCATCGCAAAAAAGAGATTGCAACGTGACATCATCAATATTTGATATAAAAATAAATAAGTACAAGAGCATAATAAGGCCTAATTTATTCCGGCCAGAAAAACACATATTTGAAATTGTTTTAAAAATATTAAAAGAATGCTCATGTGAGGGTATATATATATATAAATAGATAGATAAATAAATAGGGAAGACTATATTTAATTTCATATTAATGTGTTACGTTATTGCACTGCAATAGTATTTAATTCTTTCATTTATGTGTTTATGTGTATCTAAGATAAAGTAGTTTGAGCCTTTTTAATGAAGAATAAAAAAGAAAACATGATAAAATACAATGAGGAAAATTGTAAGGTAAAATTATTGTTCGGTTGCGGATTAACCCACCCCTAAATTAGATAATTTATTAGGTGCACTTGGGTGCACCTTACTAAATGCAACCTGTAAAAAATTATTACCATTTAATTATACATGATGACATATGACAGTTATAATGATAATATATAATAGTTATAAGTGATGATATGTAACAAAATTTAGAGTTTAGGATTTACTTTTCCATTTTAGGGTTTATTTTTTCATTTTTAGGGTATAAATTTTCATTTTAAGGTAAGTTATTTTATTTTATTTTATTTTATTTAATTTTCCATTTTAGGGTCCCAATAAAAATCTACCATTCCACTAGTTATATGTGATGATATGTATTAGTTATATGTGATGATATGTGCTATTTATATGTGATGATATATGATAAAAATTTAGGATTTAGAGTCTAATATTCAATTTCGGGGTTTAGTTTTTTATTTTAGGGATTAATTTTTCATTTTTAGGGTTTAATTTTTTGTTTTAAGTTTATTTTTTTTAATTTTAGGATTTTAAATTTTAGATTTAGAATTTCAATTATTTGTGATGATATGTATCAATTATATGTGATGATATGTACCAGTTACATCTGATGATATATGTCAGTTATATGCGATGATAAATTAAATTACAGGTTGCAACTTGCAAGGTGCATCTGGGTGCATGGTATACTCTCTCCCTAAATTACACACACAAAAATAAAAATTGTTTTATCGAATAATTTGTCGGTTTTACCAAGAAAAATATCAAAAAAATTATACTAGCGAAAGATAAATCCAGAGAACTTCTATTGATAACTTTTCCATTGATTAATCTATCAAAAAATTATACTAGCGAAAGATAAATCCAGAGAACTTCTATCGATAACTTTTCCATTGATTAATCTATCAGTATATAAGTATTAATATTTGCATCCATTATTTTCAAAGAAAATATCGAGAGATATAATACTGAACGGATACTTTTCTTTGTATAATTGAAAAAAAATTGAAATTTAAAAAATATACAAAAGACCAAGGGAATGCAATTGCCCTCGGTAAAAACCTGAGGGATTCCTCAATTTTGATTCCCTTGATCTTTTGGAGATTTTAAGAAAGAAATAGAAAAAATAAATAAAATGTAATAATATTAAAATAACTCATATAATATCATTTTGCACACTGAAAATTTAATTGACATGATTTTAATATATAATTATTATCTACTAGTATTTTATTTACTTATATCATGTAATATTAATAATATGTATGATACGATCGATCTTATATTATACTATGTAGATCGATCGAATTATTCAATTGAATATTCAATTAATGAAATCTCATTATTTCTTTTGAAGATATCACATGGTTCTTTTCCTGTTTTAGAATCACAAAAAATACTAATTGATCGATAAATTGTATTTTTTTTGAGTTTTTATATATATAAAAAAAAGATAGAGGGAAAGCAATAGGCCTCGATAAACACCGAATAATCCCTCGTTAACACCGAGGGAAAACAGAATTCCCTCGGCAATAGTGTGGAAACTCTAATTCCCTCAGTTTTTTGGAGTTATTTTTAAAAAAATGAAAAAAGAAGTGTAACATTAAACTAACTCATACAATGTCATTTTGCACACTTAAAATATAATTAACATGATTTTAATATATAATTATCATCAACTATCATTTTATTGACTTATATCATGTAATATTAATAGTATGCATGATATGATCGATCTTACGTTATACTATATATACCGATCGAGTTATTCAATTGCATATGTAATAATGCAATCACAATTTTATTTCTTTTGAAGATATCACATTGTTTTTTTCCATGGTTTAGAATTACAAAAAATACTAATTGATCAATAATTATATTTTTAATTATTTTTTCTTTTTTAAATAAAAGACCGAGGAAAAGTAATTGCCCTTGGTGAAAACCGAGAGACTCCTCTGTAACACCAAGGGAAAATAAAAAATCCTTGGTAACTGAGGGAGTTTTTATTTCCATGGTTTATTGGAAATATTTAAAAAAAATTAGAAAAAAATACAATAACATTAAAATAACTCATATAATGCCATTTTAAACACTTAAAATGTAATTAACATAATTTTGATATATAATTATATATCATGTAATATTAATAGTATGTTTGATATGATTCTTATGTTACACTATATAGACCAATCGTATTATTCGATTGCATAATATAATCTCGTTTTTTTTACAAGATATCACATGGTTGCTTTCCATATTTTAGAATCATAAAAAATACTAATTGATCGGTAACTATATTTTTAGTTTTTTTTTTAAACATGTAACTGCCCCTCAATAAAAACAGAGGGATCCCTCAATTTTAAGAATTATTTAAAAATAAAAAAATTTAAAAAATTGAGAGAATTGACTGTCCCATTTTATTATTGATGGATGATAAATTCCCTCGGTAACAGGCTTATAAAACTAGATTAGGGCACCCTTGGTTGCCCCATTCTTCTTTTTCTTTGAATTTCCATTGCGGCTGCTTGCCTCAAACTCCAACTTCCCCTTGCCGCCACCACCACCGACACCAGACCATCACCTGCCTTCGACACCACCCACACCACCATACCTCACCGTCGCCTTCTCCTATCTCCAACACCGTCCGCCGCCGCTTCTCTAATGCCACCGCCACTGCTTAACTAGCACCACCGCCACTGTTATTCCAGCCACTGTCGTTCTCCGACCGCACCGCTGCCGCCGTTGCTCACTGTTGAAGCTTTTCAAGTAAGTTTTTTTTAATAATAATTATTTATTTTTAAATTTGATTTAATTATAGTTTAATTTGTTTATGATTTAATTATGCTTTAGGGGTCAATTGGGGTTTGATTAGTTAGGGTTAGGAGTCTATCTATCTATCTATCTATCTATCTATCTATCAAGAGGGAGTTTGGCAGGAGAGAAAAAATTAAATAAAAATAGGTGAGAATTATATGTTTTCCAGCCCATGAAATAACTCTTTTTTAACACCCCTTTAATCATGTTTCCCTCTTTATTGTCCATGTATTTAATGTCCATCTATTACCTCATATTTTTAACATCTCATTTACTTCCTCCTGCTATTTGGGGTAGTTCTTAGATGAAGAAGAAAACATATGAAAAAGAAAGGATTTTTCGGTGATGACTTTGCATATTTTCTAACCCCAGATCTGTTTTAATTTTTTTGCATATTTTTTTTTTGTATATTTTCTCTGCAGATTTACGAAATTCTCTTCTTCTTTTTTTAATTTTTTGTTAATTACTCCATTTTTTAGAATTTTATTTTGGATTTATTTTATTGATCGATTTTGCATATTTCTTTTTCTTTTTATTAATCCGTTCTAACCCCGGGTCGTTTCTTTCTATCTGTTTTAATATATCTGTGTATAAGAAGGGATGTTAATGGGAAGAGATCACCATCTTTTAATAACATTCTAACCCCAGATCTGTTTTAATATTTCTTTGTATATCTTCCATGATTTATGGAATTTACTTCTTCCTTTTTAATTTTTTGTTAATTAATCTATTTTTTAAGAATTTTATTTTGGGTTTATTTTAAAAATCAATTTTGCAAAAAGAAATGGTTTTTGGTGACGGTTTTGCATATTTTCTAACCCCAGATCTATTTTAATATTTCTTTGTATATTTTCCCTTCTGATTTACGTACTTTTCTTCTTCTTTTTATAATATTTTGTTAATTAATCCTTTTTTTTAAATCTTATTTTTGATTTGTTTTAAAAATCGATTTTGCATATATATATTTTTAATTAATCCGTTCTAACCCCATATCGTTTATTTCTATATGTTTTAATATATTTGTGTATAAAAAGGGATGCTAATGGGAATAGATCCCATCTTTTAATCACGTTCTAACGCCAGATCTGTTTTAATATTTCTTTGTATGTTTTCCATGCCGATTTATGAAATTTTCTTCTTCTTTTTCTATTTTTTTGTTAATTAATCCATTTTTTAAAGAGTTTATTTTGGATTTGTTTGAAAAATCGATTTTGCACTTTTTTTTTTTAATTAATCCATTCTAACCCCAGATCGTTTCTTTCGATCTGTTTTAATATGTCCAGCAGGATCTTAATTTTGGGTTTTTATTTTTTTAGAATTTAATTTTGCAAATTCCAAAATATTTATAGATTACAGCAAACTTGAAGGGATACGGGCCTTTATATGATGTTTTTGATGATAACAGATGGTAGGTTGTTCAAAATAAATCGTAAAGGAGAAAATATGAGAAAAAGGTGGAGGTGGTTGAAGTTTTTGTAGAGTTGTTTAATTTGATTGAATTTCCTTCTTTTACACCAATGTAGCTGGAAGAATACGAGAAAAAGGCGGAGGTAGTTGGAATTTTATTCGCCTTTAAATCAAACTGCGGCAATCATGATTGGTGTTTTTAATTTAGCGGGCATTTTGATGATCTGATTAAATGTTTATGTGAAATTGTAGTGAGATCTGTGTTGTAAGTTTGTATTAATGTATTTAGGCTGTAAAATGCATATTTTAAACTAATGCTATGAGTTATTGAGTTAGGAGTCTATGGGCAATGTTTTGAGAAATAGTAATTAGGACTGAGCTCATTATTGTAATAGTGAATAGTCATTTTGTGCTCTTGAGTTATGTTGTGTTTTCTGAGTTTATTTTATTTCTGTTGAATTTGTTTGTTAGATAAATTGATAAAAATCTGTTTATTTGATTTGTATTTGATTGGCTAAAACTCGAGCTCAAACTAAATACAGTATCTTACGTATATGGCTATTTCTTTAAAAAGTTGAAGATTTCCAAAATCACCAAACATATTAAATTAAATATCTTACTTATTATTTTACCAAGTAGATTAATAATACATTTACACCCTTGATATTACTCCATATTCTTGATGATTTACATAATCATAGGAAATTGTTTTCTTCACAAACTCCTTGAATCGCTTTTACCAAAAAGAATAACTAATTCCTTTTTTTTACCAAATCCCACAAATTTCGAATGAGATGGATCAAATAACAATATGCTATTCCTTGAATCAATATTTCTTAAGTAATGAAGTGCCTTTTTTAGGGAACAACCTTTTATAGTTTAATTAATGAAATCCTTGATTTACTAAATTAATGCGTTTTTTAAGGGAACAAATGCATTATTTAAGATATTGGTAAATTAATGAGATCATTAATTACACGTAGTATAAATTATAAACTATGCATAACTTAAATTATAAACTAATCATTACTTAAAATAATGATACTATATATCTTGCTTTTAGGAAAGATTATACATCTGCATAGTAATACCAAATACTAACTATAAAATAAGGTAATAAAATATGACTTTATAAAATAATTGAAGTTAACTATATTAACTAATCTGATTAAATATATTAATTTTAATTACTTGGTAGATGATTTATTATGATAATTACCAATCAAAAATAATTAATTAATTTTTCGATATGATTTGTAACATCTCATTCCTTGGTTAGATGATTTATTTAATCAAATTGATTTTAATTGTCGATATTTTAACTAATGTAATTAAATCACATTGATTTTAATTAATTTGTTAGATGATTTTATTATGTTAATTACCAATCAAAACCAATTACTTTATTTTTCAATATGATTTGTAACATCTCATTCATTGGTTAGATGATTTATTTAATCACATTGATTCCAATTTACAAACAAGATACATTATTCATACAAGATGATTTATTTAATCACATTGATTCCAATTTACAAACAAGATACATTATTCATACAATCAAATTGAGAAATAATCTCATTATATTTTTTTAATTTGATATAGTATATTATTGTTAACTTATAAATTAAAATACTTTGCATTTTTAATGATTGTATTAATTCAGTTTTATTCATCCTAAAGAAATGAGAGAAATCATCAAGTCTACAATTATTGGTAGCAAAAGACAATTGTCGAATATAAGTCATGACGGTAGCATTCATATTTTTTATAGTTTCATAATTTTGTTTGTATAGTTTCATGATCTCTATATAAATTTCATGATTTTTTTAAAATTAAATTATATTTGATAATAGAATAAACAATGCTTTAATACTTTTTTTTAGCTTAATATGCATATTCTTTCTTGATGAAATTACTCTAATTTATATATTTATTTCTATTTTTAAATTAAATAAATATTTGTATATAAATTGTTCGTACAACTTAAAATCACAAATTTTAGAAAATCTCTTGACCAAAAATAATTACTTCAATTTATGTTTTAATAAATTATAATATTATAATTGAATTATATCACTTAAACTTATAGTTTTTAGGCAATGTTTTCACCATAAGTTAATAAACACATAATAAATATACAAAAAGCTATAATTAGGAATTTTAATATTAAATAATATTATATTCTATCTTGTTATAAATTTCATGATTTTTTTATTGAACTATCTTTGATAATAAAATAAACAATGCTTAATTTTATTTACGTATTTAAGTTATTTTTCTTTATGAAATCACTCTTATTTACGTATTTATTTCGCTAAAATAATTTTAATATGTATATAAATTGTTTAGTTATTATAAAATGATTTTATGTAACAACATGTACTTTATATGCGATTAATAAAGTGCATCAAATTCCAAAACATCCCAAACTTGAATTTATAGTTTAAATACAAATGTATCTGAATTGACTTGTATAGAGCGTTATACAGATCAGGATAATGCAACAAGTAATTTACATTCATTGATAGTGGCTAAAGTTTCATCTCATATTCAGAGATTTCCAATAACCGATATTTCTAATGGTAATTTATTATTTTATTATTATAATGGTTTGTTATTATTTTACTACTAGTTTTTTTTTCACCCGTGCGATGCACGGGGCAGAAAATTAAATATAGAAATACAAGTTGTATTAATATTATTTTTATTATTATTTAATATGTGAAGATATAATTAAATAGAGAGATAGAGATCGAGATAAATAACTAAAGAATCCACACTTGATAAATTAAAGATCGAATCCACACTAC
The DNA here is from genome assembly GCA_014905375.1 of Phtheirospermum japonicum. Classification (NCBI taxonomy): domain Eukaryota; kingdom Viridiplantae; phylum Streptophyta; class Magnoliopsida; order Lamiales; family Orobanchaceae; genus Phtheirospermum; species Phtheirospermum japonicum. The sequence continues at coordinate 9,407 of BMAC01000927.1, forward strand.
GTACATGAACGTTGAGATCATACGTTCGTGAATACTTCTTTATACACCACATTATTGGTCATGTTCGATCCCGAATCATATAAAGAAGTATTCACGAACGTATGATCAACAATTATACTATCTGATATTCGGGACTAAATTCCTCACTTCTTTATAAATTAGACGATATCTGATTGACATGTGTCGGGTTGTCGATATTCGGGACTAAATTCCTCTCAAATGTACTATCATCAACAATTATATTGTCGGCTGCATCATCAATTGTGAGGTCAATGAATATTCTTGAATTAGAACCATCACAACCATTGTTTGAATGTTCATTGTGGGGACCAGACAGCCGCCTCGAATGAATAACTACGATTTTCATAATCACAAACATTGACGTCAGATTTGCCAATTTCATCGTAAATTATGTTAATTCAACATTGGAGCGGAATTAAGAAATATACCATTAGTGACATCACTAAAGGTTGAGCGTTGAAAATGTGAAATTCTATCACCAGTCTTATGTCTTTTCGACTCGATAGTTACATTCTAATTTGGTATGGAGGAGCCTATAAGAATTGTCGGATAGCCTTTAGTTCCGATAAAATAAGACAAACATCGGTTTTAGACTTATATTAACATAACTACATATAAATCATTGAATCCAATGTGTCGAGATATATACAATCGTGCGAGCAATTTAGCCTCAAATCCGTTAAATGAGTCATATTTTCAATTGCGCTCGCGCTTGATAGCAATCTTGAGGTCATGCACGGGCATGTATTCTCAGACAAATTCACACTGCCTGTGACAATCATACAGTTAGAGAACAAATTATAAATATTTAAATAAATTAAATCGTAATTTTGAATAGTAGCAATTTGACCAACAAATCATAACTACATAAGGAAATGAATATAAAGATAAAAAAAGTTAAATTAAATTAATAAAAATGATTAAACCTTGCACTTATAATCTTAAATTTACACATTCCCGAATATAAAGTAGAAATTGATTTCCAATATAAAAAAATAAAATAAAATAACAAACTAACTCTCTAAGTTATCTACATATATATAGAAAATAAAGTCAACAATTAAATAATTAAAAATATTAACATTGAGTTAATACTAACATATCTTTTCAATTAAATATTGAAATATGTTAATAAATAATAAATAATCAAATCTACAAATAAAATTAAATTAATCTACTTGCAATAGAGTTTGAAATTAAATATCAAAGTATATACATTAACGCATAATTAACTTAATTCTAACCAAGACAATGGATAGAATATATTTAAAAACATCATAATATAATTTTAAGATTTATATAAATAAATAAAATAAAATTTTAAGCTTTAATTAATAATTCAATACATTTTAAATGATTAAATCCAAACCAAGAATAATTTAATTTGAGTCCAAATTAAAATCCACATAAGCTCACTATTCTAATATTATAGTGCAATTAAACTAACATAGTATTATAATAAGATATGATTCTAATACCTTTTTTTAGTTCAAAATTAATAAAATGTATACAAATACACAAATACACATACATCCTTTCTGTATATGCATAAAAATAAATAATTATATTATTCGAATACCTTATTTCAATTGCAAATTATAAAAAAAAATCATAAGAAATATCCAAAATTATTATTCTAATATCTTATGTCAATTATGAATTAATAAATTATATATATACAACACATACACATACACATACATTTCGAAATTAAAAACTGAAATCTATATACGCATAATTCTTTTATTTTAAAATCGACCATTAAAATTTATTTAAGAACATCATAATATAATTTTAAATTTCATAAAATTTAAAATAATTAAAATAATTTAGAAGTATTTTTTTTAGCTTGGATTAATAATTAAAAATAATCAAATCCAACCCAAAAGAATAATTATTTTGAGTCCAAATAAACCCAGAAACCCAATAATAAAGTCCAATTAGAATTCTTCCTAAGCCCAATATGCAAACCGGATCGGAGCCCATAAACCGACCCACCCAACATCGTACGGTCAGGATTTAATACACTCCATCTAACGACCATGATCAGACCAGACAAATTAACCCTAGGTATAAATAGTCTAACCCTAAAATTTTGGCCACCCAGCCTCATTTCTCCCATCAAACCTAACCCTACTCTCCGCTCCGCTGATATTCTCTGAAATCCTCTCCGCCGCTCTAATCAAACCAAAACCAAAACCCATCGCTCCGATCCCTATCCACACCGTAATCCATTTACGTCACTACTTCACCATCTCATCTATTTTCTTTTTCTCACCAGAAATGCTCCACAGCTCATGTCTGGAAATACTGTCTGCTCCACTCCGCTGCTCATCCCGGCGGCCTGCTTCACTCGGCCGCTCAAACACAGAAACCCAAAACTTTCCAAGGCCACTACATAAGGTACAGGTTCTTGAACCATTTTTATTTCTTCAAACACAATTCACTAATCACTTTTTACCGATCTTGAACAAAATCACTCATTTGTTTAATTAATTTTTCAAAATAATTTTCGATCTGTGTAAAATCAGTCATTAATTAATTTTTCAAAACAATTTTCGATATGGGTCAAAATCAGTCAATATTATTAGATCTATTCAAAATCCCTACAGATCCGATCCAAAATAAGTATATCAGGTTGGATCTATTACAAAAATGTTTTGATATGGTTCAAAGTCAGTCTGGTGTTAGATCTACTACATATATGTTTCGATCTAGTGTGATAAAACATTTTTCGATCTAGTGTGATAAAACATTAGATCTAGTGTAATAATTTTTTGTAATCTAATGTTTTTTATGTTTTTTTATTTTGATTTCGTTCGAGGTTCTATTTACGAAAGAAGGGTTGCCGGCGATTGATCCAGTCGAACATTCTAATCTTAAAGGATGCGCCCAAAAAATATAAAGAAGGATCCGGACAGATTTCCATTTAACACATGTAAAAGCAACAGTTTAAAACCCGATTTCATTTACATGCACTTATGTATGAAAATCTTGATTGATATACAAATTAAATAATAAAAAAAACAAACGCATGCAAAACATTTTCATACATTACATCTTTGTTTATTTAAAAATTGCTACTGCAATTATCATTTTCAGTAAATTATCATTTTTTTAAATTGAAAAAAGAATAAATAAATTGTCAGGTTGCTGCATGTACAATTATCTGTAGGGTTTGTTTTATTTTAAAATTGTGCAGATATGAGTCTTTGTCTGCTTGCTGTTTGATTAACTTAAGCACTGAACATAATAAATTATGAAGCATACTGAAATGTGTTCTGTTTTTAATAAGAATATGTGTGATAAATCCTTATTTACTACAATTAAATGTCTTCTTATTTACTGTAGTTGCATGTTCAACTTTGTATGAAACTATTGTTGGTGTTTTTCCTTTAATGATTAACTGAGCAAAATACTTATGAGAAGTCTTTTACTTTTAAACATAGATGATTGCATCTTAAGTTATATGTAGTGTGTTATCTTATAGTATTATGCATGTTATTTGATATACGGGTTGTTTATGCATGAAGGAATTTTTATACAACCACTGAAACCCTAATCTGTAATATGTTGATATATGAGTTATAAAACAATGTATTATACCAAAAAATCTATGTTCAGCACATAGTAAACTTTTTTATTCTGTTTGAGTATGATTGCTAATGTTTGGTATTTTTTCTTCAATGATTGGCTGAGCAGTACATTTTTGAGAAGTTTTAAATCTTTAAACAAAGATGATTGCTTGTTGATTTATATGGAGTGTTTTCTAATACAGTGTTATGCATGCTGTTTGATCTACATGATAGGGTTTTTTATGTAACCACTGAAAGCCTAATCTGTTATCTGTTGATATATGGGTTGTTTTTATAAAACAATGTATTTATATAAAATAATTTATGCTCATCAAATAGTAAACTTTGCTATTCTGTTTTAGTATGTCTACAAAGTTAACATGTTTCTCTTAGTGTGTTATGTTCAAAGTTGTCTCCTTGCTTTTTTATTTACTTAAGTTAAAGAAGTTTAACATAATTCACTTTCATATTTGAAAAAGCTACTCAGGAAAGGGAGGAGGCAAGCAATAGCATTCAACAGATTCAAGAACAAAGATAAGTACACAAAGAAACTTTCTGCACATAATACAATTCATACTTTCACAACTTGAATTTCTTTTTAAAGATATGTCAAAGTTTATCGGCTGGAAACCTGACATGACCTATCGTAGTATGATAATGCCTGTTTTACATGTAATTGTTGTGTTTTTCCTAGTATTTTTAGTTAGAGTTTTATGTTGATTTTAGTAGTTTTTAATAGAATTTTATTAAGTTTTTATGTGGGTTTTCTAGTTTTTGTTGATTCCATTTCAACACCACGAAAACTATCAAAACAATGCCTCTGAATGGAGTCCAAGGTCTAAGTAGGTGTAACAACGCCACGAATAAAGACATATCTTTTAGAAAACTAACATTTGAGCATTGAAC
>BMAC01000927.1:35491-60697 GCA_014905375.1 Phtheirospermum japonicum
GTTAAAGTTTCATATCATTTTCAGAGATTTTTAATAACCGATATTTCTAATGTTAATTTATTATTTTAATATTCTAATGGTATGTTATTATTTTAATATAAGTTTTGTGTAATTATAACTAATTTTAAATAATTTCTAAAAATATACACTCACTCTTAATGGAGCTTTTGGGTCTGTACTATTATTGTTATACTACATAATTGTAAGGATTATTATTAGGGGCCGGATATACGCACCCCAAAATTTTATTAGTTGACCCCAAAATATTTTAGATAAAAACATTCATAAATGAAAAGACCCAAATAACATTTCCATAATATATAATTAAAATTAAAAATAAAGTTTATGCAGTCTTTCATTTATTATAAATTTCTTTTATTATAATAACGGTGATGTAGTGTGGCGGCGACGGGGCTCTGACTCAAGGCCCTGTTCTGCATCCCCCATCCTAGCAACCACGAGGTTGCGCCTCGTCAGAGAAGGGCAGAGGCAACAACTTCTCCGACGACCATTGGCCGGACTCGAAGCGGCGATGGGGTTATCGGTCTGAGATTATTCTGGCGGCAATGATGAATGTTTTGGCCGACTGAAAAGGCAGGTCATGGTGGCCGTGAGTGTGACAGAAGATGGTGGTGGTTCCAGCAGTGTGGCCGGTGCTTCTGGATTTCGGCAGTGGCAGTGGTTCGGTTGAGGATTTTGACGATGGTGGTGACTGGAAAATAGGGGCAGTCGGGTTTTAGATGGTTGTCGGAAATTAGGTTCGATGGCAGCGGTGGTGGCTATACTGGTGGTGGATTTCCAGCTTTGTGTTTTTGACAACCGGGTTTTAGGCAGCGGTGGCGGAATGGTGATGGATTTGGGGAAAACGGTGGTTCTATGGCGGAGACGTGGGTGATGGGGTGGTTTTTGCCGTTAGTTTGGACTTGAAGGCAGCGTCAATCTTTTTGGGGGGTTTTGGCTTGGGGAAGAAAATCGGCAGTGGTATCGAGACATTTCCAACTACTGCAACCAAATCAACGGAGTTGCTGGGAAAAGCGTTAGTAGACTGTATATCATGAAGGCTCTTCACAAGAACTAAATGAAGGGTGTTGTTGTCCAGAGCAGGTTTGTCACGCCCCGACGGTGCCAAGGTGTGACTATTCGATAATAATAACATAACTCGTTCAATAGCATAGATAATGTCGGCTACGTCGGTAACCAACAAACTTATCGGGTGTTCACCCGATTAAATATCTTACATATTATTGAATAATTAGGAGTACTTAAAGTCTGCAGCGGAAATAATCTCAAATGAGTATCTTATTCATTACAATTCATAATTCCCCAACACGGGGTCTTCAACTATTACTCCTCGTGGTCCTCCACCTCGGTGCAAGCGTTAACGACGTCTGGTTTTGGTTTAAAAATAAAAGTAGGTGGAGTGAGACAAAAATCTCAGTGAGCGGGTGATGGTGTGCAAGTGTGGCTTCATTTGGAGTTGAGTACAAACATTTGTAATTGGAAAACATTCTTATAAAATTCTTGATGCATGTTTTGTTCAAGGTAAGTAAATGTAAAAGAATATAAATTTGATGAAATCATTTAATAATAACCAAACGGTGAGTGTAAATCCACAGGACTACACTCTATGCATTCACTCGTAGAGCGTACGTCCTCGAAGGACTAGCTCTCAAACACAATCAATTTCACATTAACGTCCAAATCACATCTAGATGACTTGATTCTTCTGTTCTCCTTATGACGCCCATTCATTATCTTCATTTGGCCGTAGCCCACTATTTTGGCCGAAGCCCACGCCAACCTTATAACGATCGGGCACGACAACTCTTTAGCTCAGGTGTTTACCCAGAGATTGTCATAATCGCGATTATACCCTATCTACGACCCACTTTCGTTTGGACACTCCGTCCGCCAGTTGCGGGATTAGGTCATAGGGAAACGGTTCAAGACCACAGCCACGCTGTTCGATCATTGACTCGCTCGATCCATACCACATTGGGCCCGATATACCACATTGACTCAATCACATAAGACTCGAAGGTCCATCACAATGTCAACATGGATGTGATGCTCAATCACTTTTAATAATAATTGGAGTTAGGTGATATGTGTGAGAGGGATAAGATTTTTAAATAAACAATGTGTTTAGAGGATAGTTTTATTCAATATATCTCGTATGTGTCGAGATAGAATTATCGAGAATTATGGACCAAGCGACATGGAATTGGAAGTTACAAGTTTAGAGTTAAATAAATAAGTTCTATAAAAATGGAACCTTTTTGTATTTTAAATTTTTATTATTCAATCTCTATTAAAATAATTTCAATGAAATTTAAATTAAACTATGAACCAAAAATCATTATTTGGAGTTTTGTAAAAGTGTTAAGGTAATTAAACTTTGACTCCTTTATTTAATTAAAATATTAGTCACTATTTTAAAATACTCTTTTTTTTAGAAAATTAATATTCCATGGACTTAGGGATCGAATTGTAACGAATCAAACTTCAAAACCAAAATTATGACAGTAAGTAATAATTATTTTAAGGGTGCGGGGTCGTTTTTAATAATTTTCGTTTAGCTCCCTTTATTTTGGCTAGACGACAAAAGTCGACTAGTTTCTTTAAAAATCCATAACTCGTGAATCAAAGGTCTTCTTAATATAAAAATAAAATTTAAACCTTTAAAATAAAATAAATAATATATGGTCATAATTTTTATTATTTATTTATTTTTTAAAATTATAGTTTGACCCCAAAATTTCTACAATTTAGTTTTAGCGAATAATTTAAATTTAATATTTTCACAAGTTAATAAAATTATTAGGAATGGACATGAGTCTATACCAAACCTAAAAGAGTTGAAATCTATCATATTTTAAGGAAATATTAGCAGGTTTTCTAAAACTTGCCTTTTGACCCTCAACTCTTTCAAAATTGTATTGTTTACCATTTAGGCGATAACTCTCGATTTTGAACACCAATATTTATGAAATTTTAAACATGAGTCCAGTAGGTTCATAAGAGTTTAAAAAGGTCCCTAAACTGAATTTTTCAGAATCTTTTCTAATGAGCTTTAGGGATTTGCAAATTGACCCTTAAACTTTATAAGATTTACGATTTTGGCCCTAAAAGTCCAAAACTTGTCAATATTTACCCAAAATGTGAGAACATCCTAAGAACATAAAAATCCTCATTTTTAATTATTCCTTATCCAATATTTCTCAATATTTTTGCAAGAAAATCCTCTAATTTTATTTAATTACCAAATAAAATCTTTAATCCATTTATTCTTGCATTTCATTCTCATATCCCAAATCTGAACACATAAACATCAATCAATATTTTTATATGACATGCAAATATGTGAATAAAATATCATGGTCATTTAATCACAACACACAATAACAATTAATAAGTAAATACAATTATCACTTCAAATATATATAAAAAATACTTATAAAACATATAGATAAATATATCATCAATATATTTCACATGCAACACAAACTTTTAAATATATAATTAGAGCATGCATCATTTTTTTTTTGTAAAATAATAAAAATATTTTAGTTTGTATCCACCTTAAGTTAGTCTTGAAGATATTAGTCTTGAAGATATTGTAAGGGTTTTCTTGATCCTTCATTAGCGTTCTTGGTAGATAGATCCTATGGAATGAATAGAAGAATTTGGTGTCTTGAAGATATTAGTCTTGAAGATATTGTAAGGTTTTTCCTTGATCCTTCGTTAGCGTTCTTGGTAGATAGATTCTATGGAATGAATAGAAGAATTTGGTGATTTTTATGGTTCTAAGATATTGATTTTCTTAAAAGAAATATTAATGCGTAGATATAAAATCTGCTTAAACTTACGATGGACCAAGTTGTATGGATTAGTATTTCTCCTAACTTGAAGACAAAATGCGATTGTGATATATTTGTTCAATGAGTCTCACTATTTCTCAAATACTAAATCCCCTTCTCTCTCTCATTTTTTAATCTCTTGTAATATACTGAGTATTATGTTTCTCAGAGAGTGTCGTGGTGAGTTTGTATATGATATGGATATTGGTGAAGTGTTTGCGTGTGTGGGAACTAATTGCGTCAGTGTGGAAGTGAGAAATTGCGGATGCGTGTAAACAATATGTTTTTTCCATAAAGTTGTTTGGTTGATATATTTTCTATAATCATCTATGGGCGTTAAAAATGAGAAGAGTCTGATCATAGATGAAACTCCTTCTATATCCTCCCGTATCTATGTTAAAAGAATGCGGTGAATCTCATTGGTTAAAGATTTATTGGCATAAGTGAAAGATTTTTTATTTTTTTTATATGAGAAGATGTTAATATATCTTCTAATATTAGCTATACAAACTTATGTAAACTTATGTAATATTTATTGTCTAAGCAGCTGATGTATTATTCCATCAATTAAGAAAATTATTTTATATATACTAAATATTTTGATTTTCAATCCTCATAATACTTGATCCTATGGCTATCGTTAAAATTTATTATTAATATTATTCTTAGAACATTTAATATATTTTAGGATATTTCTTAAACTATATACCTTTAGAACTTAACATTGGTGTTTAATTTTTAGAATATTTAACTTAGTAAACTTTATAAATTTCTATGGTTTTATAACTCTTCCATTTAAAAAGAAATCAAGGTGGAGGTAATATAATATTAATAACAAGGCGTTTATTGAATTTAATTAATATATAGATAAAAGAAAAATTTATCAAATTTACAGGGTATCACAAGGTTGCTATTTATATATGCTTGTTGGTGAAAGTGACTTTTGGGTCTAGTCTGTCAAATTTGTTTGTCTTGTCTGGGGATAAACCTTTATATTCATCTTATTTTTGTTTAACAATGACAAGGTAATCCATGATCTACTGAATAGGTTTAGTGTGTAAGAATGAATCGTTTTCTCCTTTTACTTTATCATTGATGGTATAATTTGTCACTTCATATAAAAAAGAGTTTAATGAGAACAGATGAACGGTTGCGAAATGAAAAGTTGGAGAAGAAAATAAATTTATAAAATTGGGGGTGTTATTATATGATAAAAGATTTTATTTTTATTATTATATTATATGAGGTAAAATGGGGTGTTTGTGGGGTTGATTTAGTAAAAATAAATGTATTTTAAAATTTTTTGGGGTGTTCTTATCAATTGGGGTCAACTAATAAGATTCTGGGGTGCGTATATCTGCACCCTTATTATCACCATCATTATTATTGTTAAAATTATTGTTTTTTTTTTGTTGTTGTGCAAAATACTTATCAGTTGACAAGTATAATTCTATAGTTTCGATATTATTCACAAATCGTCTAAAAATCATGCATAATTATCTATTTCTGCAAATATTTCCAGAAGATGTAGTTATTCTTACTGCATTAATTCGTATGGAAAGTAGCTCAGTTATTATACAAAACCTGGATCAAAATCAGGCAATTCCCAAACGAAAAAAGGGAAGACCTCCTAAAAACCCAACTGTTACTACAACAGTATTATTTTTTAGAGCATTAATATTGAGTTCAATTTTTATTTAAATTATATTGTTTTTTCTATATAATAATAAACATATTTACTAAATTAAATATTTTTTGGTGTATTGTCAGTATTTGATTATAGAGAGCAAAGTTTCTCATTTTTTAATAAATTAAATAGACAAATACACATAACTCATTATAGAAGTCAGAACTTTTATATACCACCAAAACCACTAATTAGCAGTAATAATATTTTATGAAAAGAATATAAGTGTAGTTCATAAGTTTCACTATGAATATAGATAATTCTTCAAGCCCATTGACAGAAATGGACAATAGTGCATCCGTTGTAGTTGATTTGACACAGAATCAACTTACCCCTAAACCAAGAAGAGGACGTCCACCAAGAAATTTGAATATTTCTAATAACAGTAATAGTTTAATCTACTTATTCATTTACATATTAATTTTATATTTCAAAGAGAAGATCAATTTTGTTCAACAACTTTAATAGTTTAGATTATTTCTTCTTTTACATGACAATGTTATTGATAATAATTGATAAACCGAATATATAAAACTATTATCCATTGGCTTTGATATATTACACAAATTTTTAATAGTCATTTATATATCTTTATTTATTTATTTAAGTACTCATGCTTCAAAAACAAATTTGACATACTTTTAAGGTAAACCTTAACTTTTGAAATAATATTGTAATACAATAAAACTAAATATTGATGTATGATTAATAATTTTAATTATGCAATACTTATTTAAAATTTCTTTTACGTTACATATTGCCTATACAATAATAAATAATATTTTTTCTACTTACCAATATTTTGAATATTGTAACAGAAAATACTCCCAAACAAAAAGTGGGAAGACCATCTTTGAAGTTTTTTTTTTGAAAAGGGTAAGCTTCGAACAATCATATTTTGCTGAAATATTATATTTTGAATGGATGATTAATTAGTTTAATTAATATTTATTTTTGTTTTTAAATATACCTCTGTGATATTTAAAAGGATCCACATCATCCACTGCAATTAGCAGTGGAAGAATAACTTAAGAAGTTCAAAAAGAAACGACTAAGGCACTTAGTAAGCCTTCACGTAAACGCTAACCCAAGAAACCTAAGATTCTTGATGATGGTAATTCCTTTAAATCTTTTTATTTCCAACAATACARTAAGATACTTTATTTAATTCAAATATAAATCTTAATTACACACACACACACACACACACACACACACACACACACATATATATATATATATATATATATATATATATATATATTATTGATTTCAGTGACATCTTCATTTGTCTGAACTTATTATCAAACAGTTTATTGGGATATTGGTGATCCTACTTTCATATGTGGACACTGTTGAGCATATTTTTGGTATGGAGAGAGACTGAAGCCAAGTGTTGAACTACTATACTGAAGTACTCTACCTGCTGTGACAATGAAAATATCATGTTGCCTCCTTTGAAGAAGCCACCACAAGTTTTGTATGATCTAATATTCGGTTTTAGCGATAAAAGTAGACATTTTTTAGAGAATGTTCAATCATACAACAAAATGTTTTCTTTTGTTTCGATGGGTGAAAAAATTAATTCCAGTATGAAAACGGGAAATTTGCCACCGATATTCCGTATGCACGGTTAAAACTATCATCTGATAGGGAGTTTGCTGCCAGAAGAAGGTTCTACACCGAAGTTTGCACAACTTTATATACACGATACTGCAACCGAAGTTCAAAACCGAATTAATTCGGTTAGGTATGATTCTCAATTTCACGAATTATCATTGATTATTCAAATTAATATATTATTTATTTACAGTATTTGTATTTTATAATTTACATTTATACAGAAAAGGCAATGCAAACAATTCTCTACATACTGAAATTATTGTTGAACTCAAATCCATATTAGATAGGTAAAATAATTTGGTCAAGTCATTTAGAAATTTCAAGGACAAGATTCCTGAAGAGGGTGTTAATTACGCCTTATTGGGAGAAGAGGCACTGATGCAAGAACGCACAATCTACCCGAAGCCGATGAACTTGCCATCTTAGTTGTTGGTGATTTTGAAAAATATATGGGTGATAGGGATGTTATTTTAGAAAGAAAATCTGGCAAATTGAAATGTATCAATGAGTTACATCCGTCTTACCTTGCTCTACAATATCCATTATTATTTTCTTACGGTGAAGATAATTATAGGCAAGATATACCTTTTGCTGAGCATCGAAAACCGATAGGAAATGGAAGAAATTATGTGAGTCAGGGGGAGTTCTCGCACCGATTGCATGAAAGGTTAGCTGAGTCACCTACTATCCTCTCTTATAAAAGGCTTATACAACAATTCATATTTGATAGATACCATGATTGAATTTGCGAGATTATGGTATGTTAGAACCCATTAAAAGAGTTGCGTAGCGAGATGTATAATGGAATTGCTGGTGAAGTAGTACGCGGTGAAACAAATGGTTGCAGCATGGGTATCAGAGTTGTTTTGCCAACGACATTTACTGGTGGTGTACGGTATATGATTCAGAGTTACCAAGATGCTATGGAAATTTGTCGATGGGCTGGATATCCAGACTTGCTCATAACATTCACTTGCAATCTAAAATGGTCAGAGATTTTACGGTTTGTCGAGACCTAGAATATTAAGCCAAAAGATTGACCTGGTGTAGTTTCAAGAATATTCAAGATGAAGTTGGACGGCTTAATTAGAGATTTGCGTGACAACCAAATATTTGGAAATATAGTTTCCGATGAGCATATTAAAAAATATATATTATTAAAATTATTTATTTCAAAATAACCTCTATACATCATCAATTTATTTTTTAATAGTGTGTTTTTTATTTTTTAAATTTTCATATTATGTAGTTATACACCATGGAGTTCTAGAAGGGAGGCCTTCCTCATGCCCACCTTCTTCTATTTCTATCAAAAAATGATAAATACCCTAATGCAAGCAATATTGATCGAATCATTTCAGCTGAGATTCCGGATGAAGAGGAAGATCCAAGGTATTATGCAGCAGTTTCGGAGTTGATGATTCATGGTCCATGTGGGCATTTGAAAAAATCTTCTCCTTGCATGGTTGATGAGAAATGCTGAAAACATTATCCAAAGAGGTTCTTTCACTCTACTACTGTTGACTATGATGGTTACCCGGTGTACATAATAGAAATACTGGTGGGACAGTAACAAAAGATGGTGTTCCTCTAGATAATAAGTGGGTTGTGCCATACAATCGTTATTTGTTGCTAAAGTATGGAGCACACATAAACGTTGAATAGTATAATCAGTCTAGATCAATCAAATATTTTCTCAAATATGTGAACAAGGGAAATGATAGGGTCACAACAAAATTTTACCAGAGTGGTAACAATGATGGGTGAAAGCCAGAAATTGATGAGATCGACATGTATTACGATTGTCGTTATATTTCTTCATGTGAAGCGGCTTGGAGAATCTTTGGGTATGAAATTCAGTATAAAAGTCCTTCCATCCTACGCTTGAGTTTTCATCTCCCATGGGATCAAAGAGTATTGTATAATGATAATGACTCATTGGACGATGTGATGAAACGTCATTCAACGGGAAAATTTCATTTTTGGTACATTATGTTGGCCACTTTCCAGAAAAGGTACGTGATGTTGGCCAGCATCAAACCACGTATTCTAAGTTGGCAAGTTAATCAAATAAGGTCCATTTTTATCACAATCGAGCCCAAATGCTGACGTGGCATGATTATTTATTTTCTTATCATTTTACATTTAATTTTAAATATTAAATAGAGGTTAAAAGTCATTTTTGTCCTTCCATTTAGTTTTTCTTCCTTTATTTCTTTCTTCCTTTCAGACCCAGCATCCTCGAGGCTATAATACATGTTAATATGAGTTTCCCAAGGCCAATCCATCCGCTGGCATCCCATGTCTCATTCATGGTCTAAACTAATTTCTTTATAGCTTTTGTGATTTTTATTTATCTCTATTCTCGCAAATTCACTGCGTATCAAAGGCTTCCCCAATATTCTCAAGAATATATATAAATAAATGGAGAATCCTTATCGAATTCGTAGAAATGAAATGTCGAGCTCGAATCGGCGGCGGCCAGACAACCGCTGAGATGGATCCACAGAGGAGCGCCGCCTCTTTCACTGCGCTTTTCTTCTAAATTTTAATCTTATTTTATTTGTTAGTTTACGAAATCAAATTGAATGCAATTGCCTCTTTTTTCAGCTGCAAGGATATGGATCTTGTGATCTATCTACTAATTGCCTTGTTCTGGGGTTATATATTAAGTAATTTATTCTCCAAAGCTTAAGATACCCCAGTTTTTTTTCTCTATTATTTTTGGGCTCGCTAGCTTTGACATATTTTTATTCAATTCTTTCATAATTACTGGAAAATTGAGAAGAATGTTTAAATCGGAATTTGTAAAGATATAAAAATCTTTTTTTTAATCACATGTATTTTAGATCAATAGTTTTCCTCTGAAAAATGTTTAAATTGGAAATTGTTGAGCTAGGAGGATGTTGGGTCCGAAAGGAAGAAATAAATAAAGGAAAAAAAATAAATGGGAAGGGCAAAAATGACTTTTTTCCTTTCATTTAATATTTAAAATTAAATGAAAAATGATAAGAGAATAAATAATCATTCCACGTCCGTATTTGGGCCCAATTGTGATAAAAATGGACCTTATTTGATGAATTTGCCAACTTAGAAGACGTGATTTGATGATGGCCAACATCACTTACCTTTTCTGGAAAGTGGCCAACATAATGGACCAAAAATGAAATTTTCCCGTCATTCAACACTTCATAAAAATTTTTTGGGTTGGTTTGAGGCTAAAAAAGAAATATCCAGAAGCTTGTTCAGTATTTTGTCTGAAACTCAAAATAAAAATGAGTGGACCCCTAGGAAACAAAGATTGCAAATTACTCAGTTATATTATGTTCCCCCAGGATCCGGAGATAACTATTATGGTAGGTGCCTCCTCAATGTTGTTCGAGGAGCACAATGTCACGATGACTTAAAAAAGTGAACGGAAAACAACACGATACATATCGTGATGCGTGTTACTCAATTGGGCTACTGGATGATGATAAGGAATATATCGATGGCATCGAAGAAGAAAGTTACTGGGGATCTGCACATTCTATTAGGTCCTTATTCATGACTTTGCTTGCGTCCAAATGTATATCTCGACCGAAAAAAGTATGGGAAAAATGTTGGAAATATTTATCAGATGACATTTTATACAAACAACAAAAGTTGAGAAATAACAAAGATATTAATTAATAAACTTCAATTATATCCATGGTTTTTTGATAGTGTTCTTTTATGTATTTTTTCCTATAAATTAGTGAAATTACAATGACTTCTAAATCTTATTTGTACAGATTTGCAAATGAGTGATGATGAAATTCAAAACCTTGCTTTACTGGAAGAGGACAAGTTGTTGCAAAGCATAGGGAAGAGCTTAAAGGACTTTCCTCCAATGGCAATTCCAACTGAGGCCGACTATAATATTTATTTTAATAGATCTATTGCTGAGGAATTGGACTATGACTGTGATGCCCTCATCGAAGAACACACGATTTTATTTCAAAATCTCAATAAAGATCAAAAAAATGTGTATGACAAGGTTATGAAATCCGTTTCTTCAACAAAGGGGGCTTATTCTTTGTTTATGGATATGGAGGAACTGGAAAAACTTTTTTTTGGAGGACTCTTTCTGCAGCAGTTAGATCTAATAGTGGGATTGTAGCTTCTCTTCTTCTTCCACAAGGAAGAACCGGTCATTCTAGGTTTAAAGTCTATTCAACCTCCATGAAGAATCATCGTGTAGGACTTTCTAGGCCCCCCCTGTGGAATTAATGGTGCATGCACAACTGATAATTTGGGATGAAGATCCGATGATGCACAAGCATTGTTTTGAAGTATTAGACAAAAAAATGAAAGACATTGTAGAATTCAAGAATCCAAATGCTAGAGATATTCCATTCGGAGGTAAACCTGTTGTACTTAGTGGAGATTTTTGCCAAATTCTTACGGTGATTCCTAAAGGTACTAGGCCAGACATAGTATATGCAACCATGAATTCCTCCCACTTATGGAGACATTGTAAGGTTCTGAGATTGACAAAGAATATGAGGCTTCAAAATCTCATCTTAGAGACCGATTCGATTGAATTGAAAGAGTTTTCTCAATGGATAAATAACATTAGAGATTGGACGGTTGGAGGATAAGATGATGACATCGTTGAAATCGACATCCCATAGGATTTATTGTTGTTAGATGATGGTGACTCTATTGTATCAGTTGTGGCCAACACTTATCCACAATTTGGAATGAATGCTGAATGTTCTGTTTATTTGGAGGACCGAGCTATTCTTGCACCAACACTTGATGTAGTCAATTTGATCAATGAGTATATGACTTCATTGAATGAAGGGGAACGTAAGATAAATTTGAGCTCAGATAGTGCGTGCAAATCTGATGCAAATGTTGACATTTTACAAGATGTCCACTCACCAAAGTTTTTAAACATAATCAAGTGTTCTGGGTTACAGAATCATGAACTACGATTGAAAGTTGGTACTGCAATCATGTTTTTGAGAAATATTGATCATTCACTTGGTTTGTGCAATGGAACTATATTAGTAGTTACGAAACTGGGTAATCATGTTTTAGAGACAACGATTCTCCAAGGAAGTAACGCAGGTGAATTACTCATCCCACGAGTTCTCATAACACCATCGGAACCTTGGTTGTTGTTTAAGTTTCAACGAAGGCAGTTTCCAATTATTCTGTCATATGCAATGGCAATTAATAAAAGTCAAGGTCAATATCTATCCCACGTTGGACTTTTCTTGAAAAAACCTGTTTACAGTCATGGTCAATCGTATTTTGCAATATCAAGGGTGACCGACCTAAAAGGTTTAATAATCTTGATTTGCGATGATGAAAATAGACGTAGAAAAAAAACTACGAATGTTGTGTACAAGGAAGTATTTCATAATTTGTAAATTACAATTTTATGATTAATAATAGTTTTGTTAACCATTTTCTATATAATGTTTACTTCTTCAATTTCTTCAATTTATTATTTTAATCGTTATCTTATTATACTTTTGTTTTAATTATTATAACCACTTATTTATTATATTATCAACATAAAAATAATATTAAATATTTGATAAATTAAACATTAAAATTATTCCCCCGTGCCCGTGCATCACACGGGTGTAATACTAGTTATATAAATAGGATAGAATTCGGGGTTTGTTTATATTATCTGAGTTTAATTTGGGGTTTAGGGTTTGGTTAGGTATAATTGAGTTAAATTAGGTTAATTAGGTAATTAGTATTTAAGTAGGGGTTAATTATATAATTAGAGTTTAATTTCGGGTGTAGTTAAAGTTTACGGGTCAATCAGGGTTCTATTAGTTAGGGTTTAGGGGTCAATTATATAACTGAATAGAATTAGGGGGTTTGTTATATAATTTGAGTTTAATTGGGGGTTTAGGGTTCGATTAGGTATAACTGGATTAAATTAGAATTAATTAGATAGTTGGGGTTAAATTAAGGGTGATTACATAATTATGATAGAGTTAGGGGGTTTGTTACATAATTTGAGTTTAATTAGAGTTTTAGGGTTCGATTAGGCATAGTTAAGTTAAATTATGGTTAATTAGGTAATTCATGTTCAATTAGGGGTTAATCATATAATTGTGATAGAATTGGGGGGTTGTTATATAATTTGAAATTAATTAAGGGTTTAGGAATTGATTAGGTATAATTGAATTAAATTAGATAATTAGTGTTCCATTGGGGGTTAATTATATAATTAGAGTAGAATTAAAGGGCTTGTTTTATAATTTAAGTTTAATTAGGGTTTAGGGTTCAATTAGGTATATTAAATTAAATTAGGTAATTAGTGTTCAATAAGGGGTTATTTCCTAATTTACCGTTTATTTATGGTTTAGGCTTCGGTTAGTTAGGGTTTAGGGGTCAATTATATAATTAGAGTAGAAGTAGGGGCTTGTTATGTAATTTGAGTTTACACTACAAAAAAAACCGGGATTGTCAACGGCCACATCCGTCGTCCATCGGCAAGTCACTTGCTGACGACTTACCGACGGATACGCAGCGTCGGTGAATCCTTTGTCGGTAATTTCAATTACCGACGGCATTACAAAGATATCTTGCCGCTGGTAAGCTGCCGTCGGGGTTCGTAATTTTTTCTGGATTTACTGACGGATGTATAATCGTCGGTAATCTATTAATGCCGATGGGTTTGATACCCGTCGGTAATTAAATAAATAAATTAATTAATTAAATACTATTTAATATTCCGACGGGCATAAAAGCTGTCAGTAAATGTATTTTCATATTTTAATATTATTTTTAATAATTGGAATAATGAACTTTTTTTTCATCCACCTATTTAAAAATATTAAAAAAAAGGTAAATGTAAAATAAATTAAATAATATAAATTAAGAATCAGAATCAAATGAATTCAACAGTAATAATTTAAAATGAATTCGACAAAAACAATCCAACATCTCGATAGAAATCTAATCAGCATGAGGGGAGGGGGAGGAGGAGGAGGTTGCGCTTCCATCGCAGCCTTAATATGCTCCTCAAGGTGTCGCTAGAGTCGCCGCTCGCAATCTATCTTGAACTGCGCCTGTGCGTCGCGCATCCTCTGCAACTCGTCCTGAGACTCCAAGCGCATCTTTCGCAACTCCTCCATATTGCCTCATCTCAACCTCCTCGAACTGCAACTATAGGTGCATCAGACGAGGATCGACTTGCTGGAATGATGTAGAGGTGGAGCCTGTATCGAAATCCTTGGCGAGCGCTCCCGTCCCAAATCGTCGACCCTTCTTAGGCCCGACTACAGAGAGGTAGACTTCGTTCAGGTCGACAAACGTGCCAGACTCCTGTGATGCAGCACGTCTGCTCTCTAAAGTAGTCTGAGCTTCCGTCTGATAGATAAAATAAAATTGTTATTTGTTTTCATGCAAAATAATGACAAAAACAAAGTTAATATATAAATTAATTCAAGTTTATAAATTAAATCAACTTACAGCTATCCGCTGAGATTTGGGGTTCGTAAATGAAATGTCGCTTTTCTGATGCAGACTCAGTAGAAGCTCGTACGCATTGGGTTCCCTACCCGTCTCCTCCCCCTGTAATAATTAATTTTTTTATTTTATCATGTAAATATATATATAGCGGTGGGTTTAAATGAGAACCATGTGAACGAGTGCTTTTATTATATACCATCAGTGCTTTTATTATACAATCACAGTGCTTTATTAATATTTTTAGTTATATACACCAGTAGTGCTTTTATTATACAATACTAATGCTTTTAATTAAAAAAGGAAATACACAAAAAATCTAATCCATTCATTTAATTATACCTAAGGCCCATAATTGACCCTAGGTTCACATATAGGAACATGTTCTCATTTGAACATAATCCTATATAAATATATATATATTGAAGTATAAACTTATAAATTTATATATATAACTTATAATGTTATCTCGTATGCGATTCGTCCACCGAGACCCGCCACTATACTTAGATATCCCGATACCGGGACCATATGGCACACTCATCTGGTTCCTGCTAGCCCTCCATGACCTCTCAACCTGCCCTGGCCTCGCCCACGCCTCCTGTCAAGGCCTCCAGGTCTGCTCGCTGACAGCAATTGGTACCTTTCCCCTGGCATCATACGCCTGTCACCACTCATTAAGATGGATAGCCCAAGCATAAGACATAGATACGTAAAAGGCTTGACGCATAACATCATCAGAATATCAACTCTCGTCCTAATAACATGCACTCTACAATAAAGCATATTGAAGACAACATAAAACAAATAATTAGTTACACAAATGTAAACATATGTAATGCAATAAGTTAAGTTTGTATTTAATGTAAATACCCGGATCATTGGCCACCACGTATCACGACGATCCTGAGGAATAAACCTATACCTCCATCCAGCTGGGTGCAAGCGAGCCTCGAGAATACGTCTAAAAATCGTGGGTAAATCTGCAGAGCTACTCCACACTCTAAAAAAAATTAAAATGAAAATCTCTTAGAAGTTGGTTACAAGTCATAACGATATAATTTTTAATAAAAACTATTAAATACTAATAATTACCTCCGACCGACGATATAAATCCATATCATCGACAAGACTCATCATAAATAGGGCTCTCCGAACGGTCTCGAGAGGAGTCGGTCCATCCAAATCTACGTCATCCAACCCATCGATCAAATTATCAGAGGTCATCGACAAAACTGGCTGGGATGACGAGGAGTCTAAAAAACCAGAACTTGAGGGATCCAAACCTGAAGGACCAGCTGATCCTGAACGACCAGCTGATCTTGAACGACCTGCAGTACTCTTCCCCCTAATCTAAACGACCTCGAACACATTGGAATTAAATTAATAACAATTAAAATCAAAACATTAATTAAATTTATAACCTTAATCGACATAAATATAAACTAATTGTCGTTGTTTGTCTCTTCTTTGCTCATAAACTTATTTTTCGTATCATTGTCTAGTTCGACATCAGCATCATTAAAAAGTTCGGCATCGGGATCATCGACAAGTGGATCATTATGTTGGAAATCAACATCCTCCAATTGGATTACACCATGCATTTCAACAACATCCTCTTGAAATGATTGTTCAGGCATTCGCTCTTAAATGAAATCTATTGTTGATCTCACCTTAATCTTACAAGCCACCAACCAGTCGACCATGTCTCATCTCAAACTCGGATATGAGCAATAATAAACTTGAGTAGCTTGGGCTGCAAGTACGAATGGCTCGTAACGATTGAAATACGTTCATGATTAACATCGACAAGCTTATGTTGAGAGTGCACTCCCTTGTCTGTTGGATTCCGATCAAACCACTCGCATTTGAACAAGAGTGTGCTTACAGACCCTGAATATTCAATTTTGACAATCTCTACCAAATGACCACAATAGTCATATTCATTTTCGCCATAAGTTGATTCTTTTATACAGACCCCAATGTTCGATGTAGATCATTTTGATTTGTATGCAATCGTGTGAAATCTGTATCCATTTATCTTGCATCCATTGAATGTAGTCACACAACGCGATGGACCGAATGCTAGACTCTTAATGCAATTATTGGTTACACTATTAAAGGGGTCCCGAACCTATAATATATGACGTAAAGTTACATTATTCAAATACAAATACGTAATATATGTATTTAATTAAACCTTACAAAACTTGACTCACGTAGTTTTCAAACCAAATGGGAGATTCATTTTCTAATTTTCCATTAATTCTTCATGTGAAATGTTTGGTTGTTGGCTTTTAATGCCCTCCGTGAAAAGGCGGCATATTTAACGAAGTAGTTAATTTTTATTATAAATTAAATCAAATAATACGTAAAATATTTTTTATAATCAATTATACTTGATAAGATCCTCGAGTTCATCACAATTTAGTAATACGTATTTCTTACCGCATCAAACTCTATCCGACAACCATTTTTTTCCTGCTACGAATGAGAAGGGTTCACCATTATTTTTGAATACTGACAGAATCTCATCATCGCCATCATCATCTCCATCATTTTGAACGTCTTCATTACGCTTCAAGTTTGTTCTTCTAGTGGAGACTTGTTTTTCAAAGTAGTAAGAACTAAAGTTGACGTCTCTCGAATTAGACAATCATTTGCTATCGAGCTCTAGACACTTGATTTCTTCCTCACATTATTTTTAAGTTTGCGAAGATATCTTTCAAAAGGATACATCCACCTATACTGCACTGGACCAGCAATTCTTGCCTTATATGGTAAGTGGATCGGCAAATGCTCCATTGAGTCGAAAAAACTCGGGGGAAAGGTCTTCTCAAGTTGGCACAAGATAAGAGGTATAGTTTTTTCCAAACGAGCTATATCACAAGGGAAAGTAGTACATCTTCTTGTAGGCAACTAATTTGGACTTACGACGTTTTGTGCTTCCCCGCTTCGCGGGTTTGACTCGGGGTTCTTTACAAAACTTGCAACTATCGAGGTCACAATCATCCTTCCAGTAGATCATGCAATTATTCTTGCAACAATCTATCTTCTCCATCTGTAAGCTCATACCCCTCAATAGCTTCTTACTTTTGTAAAAATTATTTGTAACTTTATTGTCTTCAGGCACAATCTCTTTGACTAGATCAATGAATTGATCATAACACTTCTGAGAAATGCCATTTTTTGACTTTAAATTCATGAGGAGGGAAACAAAAGAGATTTGGGTGTGTTTCTGGCAACCTGGATACAAAGATATTTTTGCAGCTCCCAACATATTGAAAAACTTCTGCGCTTCCGAATTAGGCGGTTCTTCTGCATCATCATTTATCTCAAAATCAGGCCTGACAGCATCTTGCACCATATTTATGTACACATTTGGTGAGTTGTTAGGAATAACAGAAGATGATCCCCCGACCTCAAAATCACTACGCGATGACATGGGATCTACTGTTTCCCCGTGATGAGTCCAAATATGATAAACAGAACGAACCCTTTCGCACGTAGGTGATATTTGATGTCATAGATATCACGGTAACTATGATTCCTACACTTAATTTGTTTGCAAGGACATTTCAACTTAGCACCGTCCCTCTCTGTAGAATCATGCATCAGTGCAAATTCGACGAAACTATCCACCCCTTTTACAAATGTATCCGAAAGAAAATCGACATCCCCTCGCCGTTTGTACATCCAACTATAATAAGTACTATCCATTCTATAATTTAGGGTGTTAATTATTTTTGATACTATCTACATTGATCGCACATTTTTTCATGAGAAGAAAAGAATGTGGGTGGCAAATTTCGGCAGCAAAACGAAGAAGAAGAGTAATTTGGGTTGTTGGTAAGGCTTGTATCCCATTCAAGAATGTTACAAGTATGTATTATCTTAAAATATTCGTTTTCGTTGGCTTCAAAATTTCGGCAGCATCTCTCCTTAGTTCTCTAAGTACACATATATTTCAGTACACTCGAGAACAAAAGAAAGATGCATAAAACTAAAATTTAAAAGTCAACATAACACATACGCATAAGATATAACCATACTACACCCACATTCTCAAACTGTCAAAAAATGGGACAATCCAAAATTTAGTATCAAACTCTCTATTTGATATTAAATCCCAAACAGTCAAAGGTACTTTTTCTAGAAGGGAACAATTCAAAATTTAGTATCAAACTCTTTATTTGATACTATATCGAATTAAACGAGTCCAAAATAACTATTGTTTTTACTATATTAATCATACAAAATTTAAAAACAACATTATCAAACAATCAGTCACATGTATGCAATATTAACGAAACATAACATATCTTAAACACAACATTATACCGATCACCACATCATTTCGAAACCACCATCCCCAACAATTTAGAAGTTTTTAAAACCACCATCATTTTTTAAAATAATTTTGAAAACCATTATTGGGGGGATGAAACCTCCCAGTCGGCGCCATACGTCACGTCATCACCGACGTCTACCCAACAATCACAACATCAATCAATCATAATGTATATATAACAAAAAATAATAACATACATTAAACAAAATCGATTATCACGACATTTAAAACCCACCATCACATACACTTTAAAAGATAATTATATTTTTGCATTATTGAAACCTAATTATAAATTAAACCCTACCTAGCCCTAATTTAATTCAAATTTATATAATCGAACTAAATTTCTAAATAATTATAAATTAAACCCTAATTTCATAAATGGACTCTAAACCTAAAATCATTCACAATTTCATAAATGAAGCCTCAATTCAACCCCAATTAAATTGATCAATACCTAATTCCTAAATTCAAATCAAATTAAAATCCTAAATTAAAAAAAAACATGAAATCTGAATTTAAAGGGTAGCATACTTTAATATGTGATGGTAAGTGATCCGGCGTGTGCTCCGTGCGGTGGCGAACTCCAGCGTGTGCAGTGGTGAATTCCCGATTCCTCTCTCTCTCTCTCTCTCTCTTTGGATGTCAAAACGTGAATGAACAGTCTGCCTGTGGGGATGTTGTTTTATCGAGTTTAACGACGAACCTATTTTTGTTTGTAAATTTTTTGGTACATTAAATCTGACGTTACCGACGCATACAATCCGTTGGTAAATAGATCCGACGTTGTCGACGACTCTCTACTCGTCGGTAAATAAAAATCTAATTACTTTTTTTTAATTTTCAACGGCTATTTATCTGTCGGCAAATGAAAAATGAATTATTATTATTTTTTTAATATTGCCAACGGCTATCCTTCAGTCGGCAGATTAAAAACTGATTTTTTTTAAATATTTTTGACAGACCTTTTCCGTCGACATATTGGGCGGGCTAAATTGCCGCCAACTTCCCGAGAACTTGCTGACGGACTGTTCTACTGAGGGATGACGTCCGTCGGTAGTCCGTCAATAATGTTTGCCGTCGGTTATGCCATTGGTAAGATCGGGCATTTGCCAACGGGTTGCGTTCCATCGGTAATGTCTGTCGGCATTTTCATGTTCTTTTGTAGTGTTAATTAGGGGTTTAAGGTTCGATTAGGTATAATTGAATTAAGTTAGGGTTAATTTGGTAATTAATATTTAATTAGGTGTTAATTATATAATTATGATTTAGTTAGGGTTTAGAGGCCAGTTAATGTTCAATTAAGATTGTAATCATTATGGATTGTTGAATTATTGAGTTATTTTTTTGTTATGAATTACTGTGGATGTATTGATGTGTTGATTGGTTGTTGGTGTTGTAATGGTCGACATTGATTTTGTGATTGTTTGGCATGGTATATGGTGACGTAGAGGGTTGATGACATGGTGTACGGCACGCCGACCGGGAGGTTTTTCTCTCCAATAACGGATATTAAATCTTAAAAACATCAGTTTTTCAAATGTCTTGATTGGTTGTCGGGGGTTGGCAACGTGGTGTACGATAGCGGCTGAGAGGTTTTGTCCCTCTAATAACGAATCTTAAATTTTTAAAAATTAGTGGTTTTAAAATGTGTTGACTGGTTGTTGGTGTGGTACATGGTGACGTCGGGGGTTGATTATGTAGATTACGATGCTAGCTGGGAGATTATATCCCTCAAATAATGGATTTTAAATTTTGTATTCTCTTTTATATGCATGTCCACTCAAATACCTTAGACCCGTTCGTGACTTAGTATCAAATAGAGAGTTTGATACTAAATCCCGAACTGGAATTTATTTGGACGTTTTGAGAATGTGATTGTAATATGGATATCTTATGTGTGTGTGTTTTGTTCTTATTTTTAATTTATTTCTGTATCTTTTTTTTGTTCTTGAGTGCACTGCAATATATGTGTACTTAGAGAATCGAGGCAAAATGATGTCGAAATTTATTGGCCAAGAAAATCCATATAGTAGATGTCGTATTACTTAATATCACGTTCTCAAATAGAATATACCCCTTAACAAAAATTCAATCGTATGTATATAGACACCCTCATACTACTCGTTTATCAATAATTCAATTACTTACATAATAATCAGGAAGTTGTAGACTGAGTTACGATCATAATTAGATGTACAAATGAACGGTCAACAACTTACTATACCTATAATTCGTGGATAGGTACGAGAGTTTCACTGCATTTGCTCAAGGACATTCCACACATAAAGACAAAGAGATATTGAAATGTTCTTGTAATCATAATAGATATAAGAACCATAGGTTTCTCGACATCAACAAGATCAAGTATCACCTAATTAGATACGCATTTGAACCAATTTACTATATTTAGAATTACCACGGATAAAGACATCTAGACCCCACCCATCACCATTAAGATTTTCACATTGGAGAACTCTCTTATGTCTCTCCAGAAGAATCATCAAATGTGAACATCAATATGGCACAAGATGTAGCCGGTTCTGATTTTGATGTGGCTTTTTCTATAGAAGAGCCTCCGAACCTCGAGGTTCAAAAGTTCTATGACATGGTGAAAGCTAGAAATTAGCCTCTGTATACCGAGTGCAAGGGACCTCATTTGTCTTTAGTTTTCCGTCTCATGAATTTAAAGTCAGAGAATCACAAACCTCAGAAATGTTATGATCAAGTAACTAAATTAATAAAAGAGATTATACCATAAGGCAATCTCACACCTGATAACTTCTACAACAGTAAGAAAGTTACTAAGGGGTATGGGATTACCGGTTGAGGCGATAGATTGTTGCAAGAATATTTGTATGATCTATTGGAGAGATGATTCTGAGCTCTAATTGAAAGTTTTGCAGTGAGCCTTAATTTAAACCTGTTTCTTACAGTGAAGCAAAATGAAGTGATCTCAAAAGCACTACATTTTACAAACGTTTAAGGATCGCCCACAAGAGAACAATGTTGATCGTAGTGCGGTGAGGTGACACAAGTCGAGTCTTTTGAGGAAGAATAATTGGAGGTTAGTTTTGTATTTGATTCACGAAAGAGAAATTAAAGAAATATCTACACTAAACACTCAAATAAATTTCAGTATTGAGTTTTTAGAAACTAAGACGAGAATTTAAATGATAAGAAATGAAATTGAAAACTTTTAAAAGATTAATAAAGAGCGAGTCTAGGGCTTTAGACTCATCTCCACGATCAATTGACAAATTGTGGAACACTTAATCTATAAATTGATTTTGTCAATCCCAATTCTCAATTAACCACCTAATAATCTCCAATTGATAGTTCTGAACTCATCTAAACCTTAGATTCATAAATTCTAACCTTAAAACATAAAGAGATACAATAACATAAACTAAGAACAATCATGAACATAATCAACCCACTCAGAATCCATAATCCAACAAGTCATAATAAAAACAAGAAAATAGAACATTAAAATATAACAAAGCAATAGAGGGAAGATCAATTCAAAACTATTTCAAATAAGTCAAACAAGCTACTCTTTTTCATCTATAAACCTTAAAATCATTCTACACTACAAGTCAACTACATGCTCAAATTGGATAAACCCATTT
Organism: Phtheirospermum japonicum; assembly: GCA_014905375.1. NCBI lineage: Eukaryota > Viridiplantae > Streptophyta > Magnoliopsida > Lamiales > Orobanchaceae > Phtheirospermum > Phtheirospermum japonicum. The sequence goes on from BMAC01000927.1 coordinate 58,112, forward strand.
GCTTTTATACTATCACCTTCATCTAACATGCCAAAAGAGGAAATAAACTCCGTATGATGAATAAGAACAAACTTTGAAGAGAAAATGAGGATTCACTAAAACTAAAGTGTAAAAATCAATATTCAAGCAACACATTACATATGAAATCAATCACTATAATATAATCATGAACTCTACAAAAGAACAAACAAAAGAGAAGAACTAGAACTAATTACCCACATAAAGGGATTATATAAACTTGAACAAAACATTACACAATAGCTTGAGTCTTCACCCACAATCTAAGAAATTGAAGGAAATCCACATTGTAATTGAAAAACTAAGAAAAGGGGGAGAATGGAGAGAAGAAGGTGAAAAAGATATAGTATTAAGAGATGGGAAGAGATAATATGATGTGAGGATGTGTGGTGGGGTTATAGGATCGTAGGAGGGAAAATTAGTTATTTTGGTGCCAAAAAGGGCCATTTTGCTGGGCAATACAAAGCTCATGTCGATTGATCGTCGATCAATGGTAGGTCAATGACAAATGAGAAATTACACTCTAATTGACGGTTTAATTCTGGTGATTTTATCTGCTTATTATTATCATATATGCTTATTTCTCGTATAATTGTTATTATGAGCAATCAAGCACCAATCGTATATTTCTTCTCTATTTTGCAGTATTTGGTGCTATATTTATCGAAGGATGTCTCACAAGGAAGTAGAGAAACGAGGATTGACGAATCGAGGAGAGAAAAATCAAGAATCAGGATGATGCGTCGATGACGCATCGATGCCGAGGATGGACCGTGTCAGTCGATGCGATGTGCGGTGTGACACCGAAGGCTGGCTCGCGTCAGTCGACGCCATGTCGACTCTATGTCGACGCTCATGTTCTGAAGCGTCGATTGGAAGGGCGTCAGTCGACGCTATGTCGACGCTCATGTTCTGAAGCGTCGATTGGAAGGGCGTCAGTCGACGCTATGTCGACGCTCATGTTCTAAAGTGTCGATTGGAAGGGCGTCAGTCGACGCTATGTCGATGCTCATGTTCTGAAGCATCGATTGGAAGGGCGTCAGTCAACGCCCATGCAGGACGACGTAGGCAGGTGATTCGCGTCGACGCCGAGGGCTGGTTCGCGTCAGTCGACGCTCCGTCGACGCCGACTCGGCAGAATTATTTTAGGAAGAATCTTGGGCAGCAAGAAACAGGAATTCTATATAAACCCCGACCCTATTTCATCCCAGGGGTATAATACAACATATCCTAGGGTTCTAAGGAGGTCCAGAGAGGTTCCAACTCGTCCCAAGTCATCCACACGCAAGAGAACTTGAAGATTGACGTTCCAAGACGCAAGATTCAAGTTCAACACATCATCTCTCCTATTTTATCAAGGATTATGTTTGTTCATCTGAACCTTTTCTTTTATTTTCTTAACTCCATGAGTGAGAAAATTTATTATCTAAGTTCTAGGGATGTTGAAACCCTCGTAAAACTATGTTTAATTGATTTTTGAAATATTGTCTTTCGTTCTTCGTATGCGATTGTTTGTGTTGTTCTATTTTCAATTTATGATTGCTTAATTCTTAATTTGGCTTGATCACCTAGATTAGGGATTGGTTATCTATTGCTAGAAATAGGATTGCTTCCCGTGTAATTGTCGTAATTACTATTTCTCTGAAGCAACTAATGATTGTAAATCATTACGGACAACACAACATAGGTTGAATGAACCGAGCTTATGTCTCGGTGCATAACTTGGGCCTCTGGGAATCAAGCAACTATAAGGTTTGAGTTGGGAATTCAGAAAAGAGTCCCTGAAGGAGGGATATCTCTTTTTTAGTATGAGTATAACCTAGTTTCCTTGTAAACTGCGAGATTCCTTATTACTGTTGAAGTCTTTTCTTCTTATAAATAGGGGACTTAAACACTCATTAAAAACTATTATCTCTTTACATACTTACACACATATTGATTGATATTTTCATTCTAACTTGAGGCATCAGAATGTCTACACCGGGAGAACCTTCTAATGCATATTTTGCAGGTCGATCTATATTTAGGCGACATGCCATAAATTGGATGATGTTCAAGAGTTTCAAAAAGAAGTCAGACATCACTCGATCCAATTCTTGAGGTGTCCAACTATTTCCGGATGCATGAGTTATGGTTTGTACTACATTTAATAGCTTTGTAACCATCGATTTACTTATAAGCTTATCGGGTTGCACATTTTTTTAAACTGGATTGTGAAGTGAAAAGAATAAATGAGATAATAAAATACCATAAGTAAGTTTCTTATGCAAGATAATTTTTTAACATTAATACGGTTATATAATATAATGTATATAATTGTAAAATGCAATTCTTCAACTTAAAAAATATAATTACATAGTGTCATAACTTAGAATTATAATTATACAATGTTACAAGTTACAACTTATTGATGGTTTAACCTGGTCTAAAAAGGTTGCGCAGGAATAAAAGGACCATGATAAACGAGAAATTACACGCTAATTGACGGTTTAATTCCGGTGATTTTATGTGCTTAATATTATCATATATGCTTATTTCTCGTATAATTGTTATTATGAGCAATCAAGC
>BMAC01000927.1:60722-71941 GCA_014905375.1 Phtheirospermum japonicum
AGTCATGGCATTAAGCTTACGATAATCAATACAAACTCGCCATCCCGTTTGAATCCTTGTTGGAACCAGTTCGCCTTCTTGATTCTCGACCACCGTGACACCCGACTTCTTTGGAACGACTTGAGTCGGACTCACCCACCGACTGTCAGAAATGGGGTAAATCACTCCAACATCAAGCAGTTTTAGAATCTCCTTCTTTACCACTTCCATCATTGGTGGATTCAGTCGTCTTTGGGTTCCCTAGATGGTGCAGCATTCTCTTCGAGTAAAATTCGGTGCATACACATGGAAGGACTTATCCCTCGCAAGTCCGCTATGGTCCACCCGATTGCTTGCTTGTTATCCTTGAGTACTTGTCGCAGTGACGCCTCTTGGAAGTTGTCTAAGCGAGATGAAATGATCACAGGCAGTGTTTCCTTTATCTCCCAAGAAAATATACTTTAAGTGCTCCGGTAGGGCCTTTAGTTCGAGTTCCGGTGCCTTGACTATGGATGGAACGGCTTTCTCGTGCGAGTCGGGAAGTTTGATGAAATTCACGTCCTCTTCTCTCGGTTTTCGCATTAAGTGCGCGCAAGGCCGACATTATCTCTCGTACGTCGTCCTCCCAAGTTGGTTCAGTTAGAGGGTAACTCAAAAGCAATGAGTCCTCCCCCAAACTTCGTGTGATCGTCGTCTCGAGCTCATCTTGTTTATGCATTTCGAGAAATTCCTGCGCTAGAGAGTCAAAACAATCAAGTGCAAAAACAGAGTTATCACAGTCAGGAAATCTCATAGCATCAAAAATATTAAATTGACAAATATGACCGTCAAATTCCATTGTCAGAGTGCCTCGAGTAACGTCGATTTTCGTTTGAGCAGTGTTCAAAAAATGGTCGCCCCAGTAAGATAGGTGGCGATTTTGATGCAGACTCATTCATGCTCAACACATAGAAGTCGGCTGGGAAAATCAACTCATCCACCTTTACGAGGACATCTTCAACAACACCATCAGGGTAGGCAGTGCTTCGGTCGGCAAGTTGGATTACTACCCCTGTTTTCTTTAATGGTCCAACCTTCAAACAATCGAAAATGGTGCGTGGCATAACATTTATTGATGCCCCCAAATCTAGCATGGCTCGCTCGACTCGCATGTTTCCAATCGTGCATGGAATGAAAAACATGCCCGGGTCATTCCGCTTTTGTGGCAAGCTCTTTTGGAATACGGCCGACACGTTCGCTCCCATTAGGACCTTTTCATCCCCCTTTAACCTTCTCTTGTTAGTACATAAGTCCTTGAGGAACTTGGCGTAACGAGGAATTTGCTTGATCGCATCGGCAAGTGGAATAGTGATCTCCACCTTTTTGAAAACGTCTCGTATTTGCCTCTCCGTGTCTTCCTTAGCTTGGCGCTTAATTCTTGATGGAAATGGAAGTGGCTCGGTCCTAGGAGGAGAAACAACGGGGTTATTAAAATTATTAGAAAGTTTAGGATTACCCTTTTCAGCATGTTTTGGCTCCGAGTTTTCTTCCTCCATTTTGTCTTCATTTTCCGGCTCTAGCATTGGATTGGCCGGCCCTTCCACTTTCTTGCCACTTCGTGTCGTAACAGCGCTCACATTTTTCGGATTCACCTCGGTTTGAGGAGGTAATCGGCCACTGCCTCGTGCTTCTAGTTTGACTATGTGTTCCGCCATTTGACTCATTTGGGTCTCTAGGCCTTTTATGCTCGTCGCTAATGATCTCACCATTTCATCCAAATGTGGGGATGCATTCTCTTTCCGCTGTTGGTTGTTGTATTGATTCGGGAAATTTTGTCCCTTTTGTTGAGCTTGGGAGGGCCCTTGATCTTGATTTCCAGGTATATTCCCTTGCTGTATATTTCCCTGCTGATCCCTCCATCTAAAACCAGGGTGGTCGCCCCATCTTGGATTGAAGGTGTGGGGGTACGAGTCGTACTTCCTCCCTTGCCCATTTCCGGTTCCCAAGGCGTTCACGTGTGCCTCGCGTGCTGAGTAAAAATGTGGGCATTCGTCAGTAACGTGCTCCAATGTTTCGCAAAAACCGCATGGTCGAACCTTTGGAGCTCCTCCCGCACTCATTATGGCTTTCAACTCACTTAATTGGGTTTGTAGTAAATCAATACCCAGCTCGTTTACCGATTTCAATGAAGAATCACGACTGCCGAATTGCTGAGAGTTGGCTTGCCATGTTCGATATTAGTTCTTTTGCTGCTGTCGGTGTCTTGTCCATCAAGGTGCCTCCACTAGCGGAATCAATCATGTTTCGATCAGTAAGGCATAATCCCTCATAGAAATACTGAATTAAAAGTTGCTCGCCCATTTGGTGTTGAGGGCAACTTGCCAACTAGCCTCTTGAATCGTTCCCAGTATTCGTGCAATGTTTCTCCTTGCGTCTGCCTAGCCGCACAAATGTCCTTTCGAAGATTTGCCACTCGTGATGCGGGAAAGTACCTCTGCAAGAATGTTTTCTCCATAGCCCCCCACGTAGTGATGGATCCCGAAGGTAAGTAGTAAAGCCAGTCCTTGGCTAAGTCTTTTAATGAAAAGGGGAATGCCCTTAACTTGATTTGCTCGTCCGTGACTCCAGCGGGTTTCATGCTTGTGCATATGACATGGAACTCTTTCAAGTGTTTGTGCGGATCCTCGCCAGTGAGTCCATGGAATGAAGGTAGGTGATGGATTAGTCCGGATCGTAACTCGAATGTAGCATCGTTCACCGTTGGAAAGGTAATGCATAAGGGTTGTTGAGGAAGGTCGGGATTTGCCAACTCCTTCAACGTTCGTTCCGCTTGAGCAGCCATCGTCTCGTTTTCTCGTTCTTCGCTCTCGCTCGAAGAGTCCTCGGATATGTAATTGGGTAATACCTGCTCCGAGTTCGACTTCTTCTTCAACTCACGCCCTCTCTTGTTGATTTCCGGATAATAATGCAAATTCTTCTTCCCGGATGATCTCAAGTTCATTCACCTGAGAAAACACTCAACAAGAGTTCAATTCGTTCAAACAAAATTAAAATAAAATAAAATACTAAAATACTAAAAATCACAATTTAACGCGTCACTCCCCGGCAACGGCGCCAAAATTTGACCGCCCGTCGTCAAGCGTCAAATTAAATATTTATTTTCCTCAGCTTCTCTCCACTAACTAGTAGTAGCGATAAGTAAGGGTCGAACCCACGAGGAGTGTGGTTAGATTGTGATGATTCGTATTTTATTTAAATAAATAATTGGGGTAAGGAATTATGAATTAATTTAACTAATAAAATAAACAAGCAATTAAACTAGCAAGAAAACAATTAACGAAGAATTCAATAATAATAAAGGCCTAGTTCTAGTTCAGTTTCCACCCTCGATTCACTCATTTAACCAACCACAATATCATAATCCATTCATCACATGCGACTAAAAACCCTAAGTAGCAATAAGCTCTGCTACTCGAATTTACCCTTACTGTGTACTCAATTAAAATAAGCTCTTTAATTGAATCTAATTATTGAATAACCTAGAATAAGGTCTCTAGGTTCAACCCAACAACAACATTAATAATTAGGTAAATATATTAATCTAGGCCAACAAACGCATAATCTAGGCAACAAACGCAGCAGCTTCCTGTCGACATAGCGTCGACTGACGCCCTTCCCATCGACGCTTCAGGGACATGAGCGTCGACATAGCGTCGACTGACGCCCTTCCAATCGACGCTTCAGAACATGAGCGTCGACATAGCGTCGACTTGGCATCGACTGACGCGAGCCAGCCTTCGGCGTCACACCGCACATCGCGTCGACTGACGCGGTCCATCCTCGGCATCGACGCGTCATCGACGCATCATCCCTGATTCTTGATTTTTCTCTCCTCGATTCGTCAATCCTCGTTTCTCTACTTCCTTGTGAGACATCCTTCGATAAATATAGCACCAAATACTGCAAAATAGAGAAGAAATATACGATTGGTGCGTTTGTTGCCTAGATTATGCGTTTGTTGCCTAGATTAATCTATTTGCCTAATTATTAATGTTGTTGTTGGGTTGAACCTAGAGAGCTTATTCTAGGTTATTCAATAATTAGATTCAATTAAAGAGCTTATTTTAATTGAGTACACAGTAAGGGTAAATTCGAGTAGCAGAGCTTATTGCTACTTAGGGTTTTTAGTCGCATGTGATGAATGGATTATGATATTGTGGTTGGTTAAATGAGTGAATCGAGGGTGGAAACTGAACTAGAACTAGGCCTTTATTATTATTGAATTCTTCGTTAATTGTTTTCTTGCTAGTTTAATTGCTTGTTTATTTTATTAGTTAAATTAATTCATAATTCCTTACCCACCAATCGTATATTTCTTCTCTATTTTGCAGTATTTGGTGCTATATTTATCGAAGGATGTCTCACAAGGAAGTAGAGAAATGAGGATTGACGAATCGAGGAGAGAAAAATTAAGAATCAGGATGATGCGTCGATGCCGAGGATGTACCGCGTCAGTCGACGCGATGTGCGGTATGACACCGAAGGCTGGCTCGCATCAGTCGACGCCATGTCAACGCTATGTCGACGCTCATGTTCTGAAGCGTCGATTAATATTGTCTTTCGTTCTTCGTATGCGATTGTTTGTGTTGTTCTATTTTCAATTTATGATTGCTTAATTCTTAATTTAGCTTGATCACCTAGATTAGGGATTGGTTATCTATTGCTAGAAATAGGATTGCTTCCCGTGTAATTGTCTATTTCTCTGAAGTAACTAATGATTGTAAATAGTTAGGGACAACACAACATAGGTTGAATGAACCGAGCTTATGCGTTTGTTGCCTAAATTAATCTATTTGCCTAATTATTAATGCTGTTGTTGGGTTGAACCTAGAGAGCTTATTCTAGGTTATTAAATAATTAGATTCAATTAAATAGCTTATTTTAATTGAGTACACAGTAAGGGTAAATTCGAGTAGCAGAGCTTATTGCTACTTAGGGTTTTTAGTCGCATGTGATGAATGGATTATGATATTTTGGTTGGTTAAATGAGTGAATCGAGGGTGGAAACTGAACTAGAACTAGGACTTTATTATTATTGAATTCTTTGTTAATTTTTTTCTTGCTAGTTTAATTGCTAGTTTATTTTATTAGTTAAATTAATTCATAATTCCTTACCCCAATTATTTATTTAAATAAAATACGAATCATCACAATCTAACCACACTCCTCGTGGGTTCGACCCTTACTTATCGCTACTACTAGTTAGTGGAGAGAAGCTGAGGAAAATAAATATTTAATTTGATGCTTGACGACGGGCGGTCAAATTTTTGCGCCGTTGCCGGGGAGTGACGCGTTAAATTGTGATTTTTAGTATTTTAGTATTTTATTTTATTTTTAATTTTGTTTGAACGAATTGAACTCTTGTTGAGTGTTTTCTCAGGTGAATGAACTTGAGATCATCCGGGAAGAAGAATTTGTATTATTATCCGGAAATCAACAAGAGAGGCCGTGAGTTGAAGAAGAAGTCGAACTCGGAGCAGGTATTACCCAATTACATATCTGAGGACTCTTCGAGCGAGAGCGAAGAACGAGAAAACGAGACGATGGCTGCTCAAGCGGAACGAACGTTGCAGGAGTTGGCAAATCCTGACCTTCCTCAACAACCCTTATGCATCACCTTTCCAACGGTGAACGATGCTACATTCGAGTTACGATTCGGACTAATCCATCACCTAGATTCATTCCATGGACTCACTGGCGAGGATTCGCACAAACACTTGAAAGAGTTCCATGTCATATACACAAGCATGAAACCCGCTGGAGTCACGGACGAGCAAATTAAGTTAAGGGCATTCCCCTTTTCATTAAAAGACTTAGCCAAGGACTGGCTTTACTACTTACCTTCGGGATCCATCACTACGTGGGGGGCTATGGAGAAAACATTCTTGCAGAGGTACTTTCCCGCATCACGAGTGGGAAATCTTCGAAAGGACATTTGTGCGGCTAGGCAGACACAAGGAGAAACATTGCACGAATACTGGGAATGACTCAAGAGGCTAGTTGCAAGTTGCCCTCAACACCAAATGGGCGAGCAACTTTTAATTCAGTATTTCTATGAGGGATTATGCCTTAATGATCGAAACATGATTGATGCCACTAGTGGAGGAACCTTGATGGACAAGACACTGACAGCAGCAAAAGAACTAATATCAAACATGGCAGCCAACTCTCAGCAATTCGGCAGTCGTGATTCTTCATTGAAATCGGTAAATGAGCTGGGTATTGATTTACTACAAACCCAATTAAGTGAGTTGAAAGCAATGATGAGTGCGGGAGGAGCTCCAAAGGTTCTACCATGCGGTATTTGCAAAATATTAAAGCACGTTACTGACGAATACCCACATTTTTACTCAGCACGCGAGGCACACATGAAAGACTTGGGAACCGAAAATGGGCAAGGGAGGAAGTACGACTCGTACCCTCACACCTTCAATCCAAGATGGGGCGACCACCCTGGTTTTAGATGGAGGGATCAGCAGGGAAATATACAGCAAGGGAATATACCTGGAAATCAAGATCAAGGGCCCTCCCAAGCTCAACAAAAGGGARAAAATTTCCCGAATCAATACAACAACCAACAGCGGAAAGAGAATGCATCCCCACATTTGGATGAAATGGTGAGATCATTAGCAACGAGCATAAAAGGCCTAGAGACCCAAATGAGTCAAATGGCGGAACACATAGTCAAACTAGAAGCACGAGGCAGTGACCGATTACCTCCTCAAACCGAGGTGAATCCGAAAAATGTGAGCGCTGTTACGACACGAAGTGGCAAGAAAGTGGAAGGGTCGGGGCATCCAATGCTAGAGCCGAAAAATGAAGACAAAATGGAGGAAGAAAACTCGGAGCCAAAACATGCTGAAAAGGGTAATCCTAAACTTTCTAATAATTTTACTAACCCCGTTGTTTCTCTTCCTAGGACCGAGCCACTTCCATTTCCATCAAGAATTAAGCCCCAAGCTAAGGAAGACACAGAGAGGCAAATACGAGACATTTTCAAAAAGGTAGAGATCACTATTCCACTTGCCGACGCGATCAAGCAAATTCCTCGTTACGCCAAGTTCCTCAAGGACTTATGTACTAAAAAGAGAAGGTTAAAGAGGGATGAAAAGGTCCTAATGGGAGCGAACGTGTCAGCCGTATTCCAAAAGAGCTTGCCACAAAAGCGGAATGACCCGGGCATGTTTTTCATTCCATGCATGATTGGAAACATGTGAGTCGAGCGAGCCATGCTAGATTTGGGGGCATCAATAAATGTTATGCCACGCACCATTTTCGATTGTTTGAAGGTTGGACCATTAAAGAAACAGGGGTAGTAATCCAACTTGCCGACCGAAGCACTGCCTACTCTGATGGTGTTGTTGAAGATGTCCTCGTAAAGGTGGATGAGTTGATTTTCCTAGCCGACTTCTATGTGTTGAGCATGAATGAGTCTGCATCAAAATCGCCACCTATCTTACTGGGGCGACCATTTGTGAACACTGCTCAAACGAAAATCGACGTTACTCGAGGTACTCTAACAATGGAATTTGACAGTCATATTTGTCAATTTAATATTTTTGATGCTATGAGATTTCCTGACTGTGATAACTCTGTTTTTGCACTTGATTGTTTTAACTCTTTAGCGCAGGAATTTCTCGAAATGCATAAACAAGATGAGCTCGAGACAACGATCACACAAAGTTTGGGGGAGGACTCATTGCTTTTGGATTACCCTCCAACTGAGCTAACTGGGAAGGACGACGCACGATAGATAATGTCGGCCTTGTGCGCACTTAACGCAAAACCGAGAGAAGAGGACGTGAATTTCATCAAACTTCCCGACTCGCATGAGAAAGCCGTTCCATCCATAGTCAAGGCACCGGAACTCGAACTAAAAGCCCTACTGGAGCATTTGAAGTATATTTTCTTGGGAGATAACGAAACACTGCCTGTGATCATTTCATCTATCTTAGACAACTTCCAAGAGGAGTCACTGCGACAAGTACTCAAGGATAATAAGCAAGCAATCGGGTGGACCATAGCGGACTTTCGAGGGATAAGTCCTTCCATGTGTATGCACCGAATCTTGCTCGAAGAGAATGCTGCACCATCTAGGGAACCCCAAAGACGACTGAATCCATCGATGATGGAAGTGGTAAAGAAGGAGATTCTAAAACTGCTTCATGTTGGGGTGATTTACCCCATTTCTGACAGTCGGTGGGTGAGTCCGAATCAATTCATTCCAAAGAAGTCGGGTGTCACGGTGGTCGAGAATCAAAAAGGCGAACTGGTTCCGACAAGGATTCAAACGGGATGGCGAGTTTGTATTGATTATCGTAAGCTTAACGCCATGACTCGCAAAGACCATTTTCCTCTTCTATTTCTTGATCTAATGATTGAGAGGTTGGCGGGCCATTCATACTACTACTTTTTGGATGGAAACTTGGGATATTTCCAAATTCCTATAGCACCCGAGGATCAAGAGAAGACTACCTTCACGTTCCCCTTCGGCACATTTGCCTATCGCCGCATGCTATTTGGACTTTACAATGCACCGGCCACATTCCAACGATGTATGGTAAGTATCTTTTCGGAATACGTTGGCGAGATTATAGAGGTCTTTATGGATGATTTTAGTGTTTATGGCAATTCTTTTGAGGTYTGTCTTGAAAACTTATCTTTAATTTTGAAACGTTGTGTCGACATTAATCTTGTACTAAATTGGGAAAAATGTCATTTTATGGTAGAACAAGGTATAGTTTTAGGACACATTGTTTCGTTAAAAGGAATAGAAGTCGATAAATCTAAGATCGATACCATAGCTATGTTGCCTTACCCTGCCAATGTGCGGGAAGTTCGTTCTTTTCTTGGCCATGCAGGATTTTATAGAAGATTTATCAAGGACTTTTCGAAGATCGCATCGCCACTTTGTAGGCTCTTGCAAAAAGATGTGGAGTTTGAGATCAACGAAAAATGCAAGAAGGCCTTTGACACACTGAAGGAGCGGCTGACCACTTCTCCAGTTATCCAAGCTCTGAGATGGGATCTACCCTTCGAGATAATGTGCGATGCAAGTGACTATGCTGTGGGAGCCGTGTTAGGGCAGAGGGTGGACAAGACAACCCATGTGATCTATTATGCATCAAGGAACTTGAACCCGGCCCAAGAAAATTATACTACCACGGAGAAGGAGCTTCTAGCTGTTGTTTTTGCCCTTGAGAAGTTCCGTTCATACATCATTGGATCAAAGGTGGTGGTTTTTTGTGATTACGTGGCCCTACGACATCTACTTACAAAGAAGGAGACAAAGCCACGACTCATACGGTGGATTTTACTACTCCAAGAATTCGATTAGGAGATCAAGGACAAAAAGGGAGCCGAGAATACCGTGGCCGACCACCTTAGTAGATTAGTGCATGAGGGGGACGAGCTACAACTTGATGAGAGATTTACGAACGAGCAACTACTTGCGGTTGAACACGTGGATCCATGGTACGCTGACTTAGTAAATTTTCTAGTTGCTCGTGTGTTTCCAACAGGGCTGACGAAAGCAAGGAGGGACAAGCTGAAGAGTGATGCGAAGTATTATGTGTGGGACGATCCATACCTTTGGAGGCATTGTGCTGATCAAGTCATTCGAAGATGCATCCCCGAATCGGAGTTCCACGCTATTCTTTCATTTTACCATTCTCATGCATGTGGAGGACATTTTGGATCGAAGAGAACTGCGCATAAGGTACTTGACAGTGGTTTTTATTGGCCATCCCTATTTTGAGATGCGTATGAATTTTGTAAGGCATGTGATAATTGTCAACGCACGGGGAACCTTTCACGGAGAAGTCAAATGCCCCAAGTGCCCATAATGGTTTGTGACATTTTTGATGTCTGGGGCATCGACTTTATGGGCCCCTTCCCGAATTCATTCAAAAATATTTATATTTTGCTGGCGGTAGATTATGTCTCCAAGTGGGTGGAAGCGAAAGCCACCTCAACTAATGACTTGAAGGTTGTTGCACGTTTCATTAAATCTCGGATCTTCTCAAGGTTCAGGATCCCTCGAGTTATGATAAGCGATCGTGGCACCCACTTTTGCAACAAAACGGTGGATGCATTGCTCCGAAAGTATGGTGTTGCTCATAGCCTTTCTACGGCCTATCATCCTCAAACAAATGGACAAGCCGAAACTTCGAACCGAGAAATCAAGTCCATCTTGGAAAAGACCGTCAAAGCAAACTGTAAGGATTGGAGCATCAAGTTGAAGGATGCACTATGGGCGTATCGCATGGCATTTAAGACACCAATTGGGATGTCGCCGTATCGCCTCATTTTTGGGAAGCCATGTCACTTGCCGGTGGAGCTCCAACACAAGTCGTTTTGGGCCGTGCAGCAGTGCAACTTTGATTTTGATGGAGCCAGGGCACTAAGGAAGTTGCAACTACGAGAATTGGAGGAAATCTGGAATGAAGCGTTTGAAAATTCGCTAATCTATAAAGAGAAGACGAAAGCGTTTCATGACTTGAAGATTTCAAGGAAGGAATTCGTAGTGGGCGAAAAAGTGCTACTTTTTCATTCTCGCCTTAAGCTATTTCCCGGTAAGTTGCGTTCAAGGTGGGTTGGACCGTTTGTTGTCACCCACGTATTCCCGCATGGTGCGGTGGAGATTTTTAGCCCGAAAACGAACAAGACATTCAAGGTGAATGGACACCAACTCAAATCGTATTTTGAAGGGTTTCGCTCCATTGATGAGGAACAGATGGAGTTGGAAGCACCACCTATGACTTGATCAAGGGAATAAGTCGAGCCAATGACTTTAAACAAAAGCGCTTGTTGGGAGGCAACCCAACGTTTACTTGTTTTATTTTCTATTTTTCTATTTTTTATTCTTCTTGCAGCTTTTGAGGCGATGACTTGTTTTGGATGTGTGAGCCACTTTTCCAAGGACCGAGCATCATGATCAATAGGACCAAGACCCTCGACATTTCCCCGGGTGATTTCTTTTCCAACTCTTTCCTCATGATATTATGATGTGCTTGTTCTTCTTTTGCATTCGTTTGAGTTCAAGCAATGTTTAAGTTTGGGGGAGTGAGTTATTGTGGTTATATTAAGGAGTTTTGTACTAAAAATTTGATAAATTTTGACAATTTTTGTGATAAACACCGGGGGATTAAAAGAAAATGATTAAGAGTACTTGATTGAATTGCCTTGATGAACTACGTTTC
>BMAC01000927.1:96773-191657 GCA_014905375.1 Phtheirospermum japonicum
CGCCCCAAAAGACACACGCCTACCTATATACACTGAATTCTTGATCGTGAGGTTCGAGAACAACACCATACACACCTTAATCACAACAAGTGATCAAGATTGAAGATTCAAGGATCGTCAAGCTTCAACCGTCCATTCGCGATCCGTTCTTCGACCAAGATCATTCACCCCTCCGGAGTAGATGGAGAATTTACTACGCTTTCTAGTTTAATAAGTACTCTAAACCTTTTATTCGCTTTCTTAGTTTAATTTATGCAATTAAGTAGTAGTTTCTAATATTTGTTCTTGAGTTGTTTGATGTTACAAACCTTAGATATTTTTGGTATTGAATTCGTAATCTTTAGTTTAATTAATGCTTAGTTATTATTCATGCTTGGATTAGTTTACTTCGTTTACATTTCGTTCTAGATAATTGATGTTCGTTTATGCTGGTTAATCTTATTTAAAGTTCTTAGAAAAATTTCTCTAGTTTATAAGTTCAAATAGCTGAATTCAATTTCCTAGTTTTAATTATAGTTCTTGCGTTTTAAATTCTCAGAATTAATTCAGCGCCAATATTGATGTTATTGTGTCTGACAAACAACTCGAAGCCGAACATGAACTCTGCATAATTTGAAATCATCCACATTTCAACGGACCAACAATCACCACGCCAATTGCGCAGATCAAAATATACAGGCAGACAATCATTAAAATACCGGGACATAGCAAATGGGACACGCTGAAATTTTTAAAAAGTCGAAAATATATAAATATTACGATAGGAAAAAATAGAAAAGAAATACAAACCAAAAACTTCAATATCTGGCAATACTTATACACAGTTAGTAGTCATCATACAAATAAACATAAGCAGTCTTCATTACCAGACGGCGTACATCAGCCAGTGTTAAAGAAAACCGCATATTGATTGCGTGTTGTGCTGAACGTTCACATCCATCTGATAATTATAAAGCTGTACAAAGAACAATAGTAGTACGAAAATTATTATAATAGGAAGAGTGTGGTAATTCTGTGGTTGTGATAACAGTGTTGAAAAAAATAGGTCAATATTTATAAACATACGTATCAACTAATCATCATAATGTGTAGTTAATTTTGGTAATGTTCAATAATTAAGAAAAAAATTTAAGAAACAAATATATTTATAGATTGATATGCACTAATTGAWCTGCTATACCAAATAATACGGTAGGTATTATGGCAATATAAAAAAAGAAATATATACCTTAAATATTAATGATTGGTGTAATATTGACGAATATAATTATATATTTGATTGCAGTATATTCGAAAAAATATAAATGTTCATGATATTCAGAATTTATAAGAAGGGTATAAATATATTATATTTTGCAGTATTAAATATTTTAAAATTCAAAAAACAATAATTTCTATAAAAAAATAGAACTGAATTAAAGAATAATCTCAAATTTACATGTCGGATTGAATCTGCTTTTTTCCGAGAAATCTGAAATCCGATCATGGCAATTTCCGTATAATTAGTACGAATCATCCTTTATATTCGGATCAGCAGAAAAATATATTGATCTGCAAATAAATATAAATAATCGGAATTGTAAGTATATTATATAAATCAAAGAATATTATGCAGATTTATACCATTTCATATACAAACTATATCTCAGATCCATGAACTCGGAAGTAGACCATCCCTGATCTGCAAATAAATAAAATAAGCAAATAAATAACATACATCGAATAGTTATTTTAATTTTTGCAAACAAAAAAAAAATTGAGATCTTAAAATATTGGAATCAATATAACAGAGTTCTGAAAATTCTGTGTATGAACTATCCGAGAAATTCATATGAAGAGTTAAAGAAAGATATCAGATCTGCAAAGAATTATCCGAGAAAATTCATATAAATAAAATCCATATGAAGAATTAAAGAAAGATATCAGATATGAAGAATTAAAGAAAGTTACCAAATCTCCCCATTTGTATATGAACTATCCAAAAAAATTATGTATATGAACTATCCGAGATTATCAGCAGAGAAAATATATTGAACTATCATGGCAATATATTGAAGAATTAAAAGAAAGATATCAGATATGAAGAATTAAAGAAAGTTATCAGATCTCCCCATTCTGTATATGAACTATCCGAGAAAATTCTGTATATGAACTATCTGAGAATTATCTGCAGGTCAGTTTGAGTCTACAATTCCGATTTTTCCAGATCTGCAAAGAATTAAAGAAAGATATCAGATCTTATTAAAATCTGCGTACATGAACAAAACTATGAGTCGTGAAAAATATATTCACAATTTGTTTCGAGATTAGAAATACTTGAAACGAAAAAAAAAAAAGAATAAACACGAAATAGAATAGTTGGGGAGGAAATCTGAGCAACATCGTTCAGAAAAATTAAAAAAATAAAATGATACGACAAAAAGGCTGCAACACAGCGACCACAAATGGGAGTATTTTAGTGAGAAAATAGGTTGTTTTGTTTTGAAGAAAGACAATGGACAACAAAGGAAAAAAGTTGTTATTTATACCAGGCTAAAAAATCTCCTATTGGTAAAAAAAATTACGAACCATTAGAAGCTGCCAACTCAAAAACCGAACCTACTATAAGATGACACATGTCATCCGAAGCAGTAATTAGTTGACACATAAGGTAGGGTGTTAACAGTATTAACAAATAGGTGGATAAATGTAAGCTAAAAGACCAAAATTGACTCCAGAAATTGTGGTCTACTATTGTATTCCTTTCTTTGGGAGTACTAAAAATTATTTTCAAACTTCTGACGAGAAAAATACACATATTAACCAAAATAAAAATAAAAAAAAATGTTTATTTTAAAGTTTCCAAACACTTCATTATTTATTTATGCTAAATCATACTTTGTATCGAAATGGTTATAAGTATGTTAGTCAGATATAATTCGACAAGAATCATGTTGACATAAAAATGACAATACTTACCAAAGTTACACGAATATCTAGCAAACAGGTAAAGTTAATTTCTATCATATATACACGGTGAAGCAAAATGAGTAAAAACATTGATACCGAGCCAATGGAAGAAAAGTGCATAAAAATATATATATATATACAACGAGAAAGAGTGCAGATATAGAACACTTCATATTATGATACATGAAAGTGAAACTAAATAAATAAAGATAAAATATTTAAAATTCTAATACTGACCCCGAAACCCATAAGTTTGAGCTTCAAATCTCAGTATGTGCATAATTTCATAGTGTATATATATATATATATAGGATTGGGTTCAAATAAGAACCCCGTCATTATATGCGAACCTAAGGACTAATCCTGGCCTTAGATCTAATATTGCACAGTGCAATTATATGTCCAGGTTCATTGTGCTTTTTACACAGTACTGTAGTGCTAAAATCAGTCCAGTTTTTTTAATTTTAATTATATATATATATATATATTATATATATATATATATATATATATATATATATTATATATATATATTTACGTTTTAAAACATGCAATATGTATCTTAAATTATAGATCTTGAGAATGCGGTTAATTTGATATGTATTTCATTCAAAACGAATAAAATTTGAAAAAGTTATGGTTTGTTGAAAATTTGAGTTTAATTTCAAATTTTTGAATTTGCAGTTTATAGACGAAATTTGCAATGCTTTTTGTATACAATCGTAGTGTTTTTTTTCTTAATCTATTGTGCTTTCAAAGAACAATTTAGTGCTCTTTGTAAACGTTGATATATGTCCAAAATACAATTTTTAATTAATTAATGTATTTTTTTATATTATTACCATGCTGACATGTCATGATCTCAACCATCAAGATTATCCAATCTAATGGTCAAAATGAGTCCCTAGGTTCACATATAATGACGGGTTCTCATTTGAACCCAACCCTATATATATATATATATATATATAGGGTTGTGTTCAAATGAACACCTGTCATTATATGTGAACCTAGGGACTTATCTTGACCATTAGATTGGATAATTTTAATGGTTGAGAACATGACATGTCAATAGGGTAATTATGTAAAATACTGCATTAAATTAATAAAAAGGGTATTTTGAACATATATCAACATTTATAAAGAGCACTGCATTGCTCCTTATAAAGCACAACGGGTAAGAAAAATTAAGTACTACGACTATATATAAAAAAGTATCACCAATTTTGTCTATAACTATTGTTACGTAGTCAAATTCAAAATTTAAAATAAAATACAAATCTTTAACAAACCATAACTTTCTCAGTTTTTATTCGTTTTAAATAAAATATATACCAAATTAATCACATTCTCAAGATCTACGATTTAAGATACATATTGCATGTTTAAAAGTGTAAAAATAAATAAATGTAATTAAATTAAAAAATCTGAATATTAAAAGTATCGCATATGACTAATTTTAGCATTACAGTATTGTACAAAAAGCACTGTTATTTACGAGTACAAATCTGGACCTATAGTTGCACCTTATAAAATTTGGAGTTCTTTTCTTGTATCATTACATTGCTTTTTTACTACAATAAACACTGCTTTTTTTCGAGACCGCTCAACACCATAAGGAGTGTATAAAAAGCACCAACCAAAATCAAAACCACCTTGTTATGCCCTACCATCTTCCTCTCGTTCCCATAAATCCTCCGCCGAGCCCCAACCACTCTTCTCCGCCGTCAAATCCTTCGCTCCCGCCACACAACCTTAGATTCACCCTTTACTAACTTTGGGTACTGATCAACACGAGAATCTTCTTGAACCAAACTCTTCAACCTACAAAAGAACAAAAAAGCAGCAGAAAAAAATAGTGATTGCAAAATTAAAGCAATATTTTGTACAATGTGCACAACCTGGTAGATAAGATGACTGTAAAACAGGTTAAGTGATAATAAAAAATTAGTACACATGGGTAATATTATGTAAATCTGGGAGTTCGTATTATATCCTAGCCAAAGAAGTATAAGAAAATAGAGAACCTTAGCATTTGACCTATATGCACATCAATGACCATTGAGTAACCGAAGCCTCATTGCCAGGCACACATTTTACTATTATACAATGACAAGTACAAAGTCATGTATGCATGCCTATTTTTAAACGTGAAAACAAAGTGAAACTTGATTAAAGTATCCTATTGATAGTGGCCAGAGAGCTTACAAAGAAGTCGGTGGTTTCCAAAAAGTGATACACGAGGTAGCAGACAGTATGAGAAACAACTATAGAGCTCGCTTCTCCCTTCCACCACCACAACCCCACCTCACCCACCCACCAACATTTGAGTTAGATGTGATGTTTTGCCGTTGGATGAGGCCACGGAATCTTGCTTGCTGTCGAAGCAGCTCCCGCCGCCCTTCGGCTCGGAGGCGGCGGCGGATATGGAGGCAGAGGCATTTCTCGTAATCTGCCGCTTTGGAATCTGGCGATCCCCTCTGTCGCCACCGCGGACGCATCAGGCCTTGGCGCAGGAGTAGATGAAGGTCAAGACCCAGACGAGCCACGGCGAGTCGATGAAGATTAGGGCGGCGATTGGCTGCCACGGCTGCGATTGTCGGGAAGAAGACGTAGAGGACGCCACAACGGCAGCTGGGATTTATATTCGAGGCGGGTTTTGGGCTTGGGGTACTGATCCGGATGTTGCGGCGCTGATCTCGGGTTCGTATTTGTGTTGTCCGATCTGGATTCCCGACAAATATGAGTGGTGCGGTGGCGACTGGTTCTAATCGGAAAAGATGGGGGTGGTGTTGGTGCGGTGGTGAGTGGAGACAAGTTCTGCATTCAGAACCAAGGCGACGTGAGAATAGGTCTTGAAAAGAAGAGGAAAACGGATGTGAAGACAATTTCTGAAAATATTGATTTGATTTGCATCATGTAAAAAGACATAAAACCCCTTTTCCTTCCATATTAATGATTTAATGAATTTTAAAAATTAGAAAAAATCTGGTCCACACAAATGATTAGATCTAAGGTCAAAATTAGTCCCTAGGTTCACATATAAGGACGAGGTTCTCACTTGAACCCAATCCTCTATATATATATATATATATATATATATATAAAACAGTTAATCATCCCCACCCTGAAAATATAATCTTCCAGATATCGCCATCCCTAAGGTGAAGATAGTGCCATGAATCAAGAAATATGCCAAAAATAGTGTCACAATTCAAGATATCTAGAAAATACAAAACAAAAAACTAATTATATCAACGCAAAATAAAAGAAAAATATTGGCACACTAATTATGAAATACGCTCTTCAATCACACTCAGGAACATATAATTAATAAGGCCTGGCATACCAATCGCAATAATAAAAAAACAATATTCAAACGAGATAGTGAAAATTAATAGCATGTTAAAGCAAACCATTATTCAATATAACACCAGCATGGATCTAAAATTAAAAACTAAAAAATATAGAAAATAGTTGTGAAAGTATTATCTACATTCATCTTCTGGTCAACTAAACCACCAGAAAATGGGCTAAGTATATCAAAGACAACAAAAAACTAAATACATAGTGGAACCATAATTATCTTAATTGAAGAAGCTTAACAGCACCTTGTAAATATACTAGAAAAAAAATCTAAACAACGCTAAAGCAAAATGAGTAAACACATTGATACTGAGTCAATGGAAAGGGAAAATGTTGGAAAAAACATACATACAACGAGAAAGAGGGCAGATGTAGAACACTTCAAATTATGATACTTCAAAGTGAAACTTAATTGTTGAGAAATTTATTCTTGACAATAATTCCTATTTTGTTATTTGCCTTTCTTGGGCACAAAATAAGTTAGGAAACTAGATTTACGACTTTATTTATTTCCTAGTTGATGTACAAGACTTTATTTAGTTTCCTAGATTGTATTTAGGATTTTTTTTACTTGATTACCAAGTTTAGAATTTTAGGATTGTCTATTTAAGACAAGAGAATCCTAAAACTTCATAAAACTTTTGACGCACGGATTTTTGGAGCAGAACACGACGCACGGCAATGCAAGACACACGGCAAGGAAAGAAGAAGAAAACTACTTGGAGCCATTGTTCTAAATCAACTAGCTATTTGAAGTTGCGTGACCAACGGAGAAGAGCTTTTCAATCTAGGCGACAAGTATTTAGTATCAAGTTTTTGATATTTTAGTTTTCGTATATTACTTCATATTTATGTATTGATCGTGAACAAATCAAGTAATATAGTTTTCAGGTTTGTACACCCAAGTTCACAAGTATTTTTACTTGTGAACTGAATTTAATTTGTTGTGTTCTTAAGTTTTTATTTCCGCTGCATATTTATGTTTTAACTCTGGTTGATGTTGGTAGTCAGTGTTGGCTAACATTGAATAACAACATCACAAAATTGAGACTTATTTTCAAAACCATAGACCTTCAAATTTAACAATTGTCATCTAGAGCGGGTTACTTAACCTTTTAAGTACTGATCCTTATTTTTAGGTGCTATGGATGCTCAAGGCAACCCAAGGCCTCCGATCCTCAATGGGGATAACTATTCCCTTTGGAAACAAAGGATGCGGTGGCACTTAAAGAGCATTGAAGAACATGCGTGGAGAACCGTTCTAATTGGATGGGAAAAGCCACGTGTCACTGACGGTGAAGGTGACACCATCGATAAGAAAGAGGAAGATTGGACTGCTGATGAAATAGTTAATGCAAACTGGAGTTCCAAATGCATCAACACTTTGTGTTGATATGTAGATGCAAGTTATTACAGAGTCATCAAGAATTGCCACTCAGCAAAGGACGCATGGGATGCACTCCAAAGGGTGTGTGAAGGGACCTAGAGCGTAAAGAGATCAATACTCAGAATGCTGATGTCCACCTTCGAGACAATGAGAATGGACGAAAAGGAGTCTATCATGGACTACGCCATGAGACTATCTGATGTTACAAGTGAGTGTAGAGAGCTTCGAGAGTCGATAACGAATGCACGTCTTGTGGGAAAACTACTCAAATCCATCACAAAGAAATATAATATGAAGGTGGTTGCCATAGAAGAATCCAAAGATGTTGATGATATAGAGTTCAACACCTTAGTCGGAAACCTCAAGTGATATGAGATGGAACACCTTGGTTCCAACTTAAAAGTGAAGAATGTGGCCCTCTCCTCTGATGCAAACCTAGATAACGATGAAGATGATGAGGAGTTTGATTTGAATGGGATTCTGAAAAGGATAGAATCCACTACGCTTAAGGAGGACGAATTGTCCTTTGTGACCCAACGTTTCAATAATTTCTTGAAGAAGAAGAACAGCATTGGAGGCTCAAGCACAAAGTCCAGGCCACGGGCGTCTACTCCAAAGTTTACTGGACGAGCTCTTCCCAGATCTCAGTCCACATCGTCAATTCCCAATACATCCAGTACCTTGAAACCTCTCAGTGAGGTGCAATGCCACGAATGTAAAGGTTGGGGACACTATAAGAATGAGTGTCCTAACACTCTTAGGAAGAAGAGCATGGTTGCTACAGACTTTACTGAGGATGTCAATGATTCCGAGTCAACTAAGCTTGTTCCATCCTTATTCACCAATGTTGTGTGGGACGATGATGTCCATGTTGGTATCCTTGAAGACAACATCGTCTGCCTGAATGCCGAGACTACTAATTACTTTGAGGAATACGAGCAGCTGAGTGTTGAGCGCAAACAGTTGTTTGTCAGTTGGGGAAAACAGGTACTCAAGGTCAAGGATCTCATGAAGAAAGTAGAAAAACTAACCAAGGAGAAGGATGATCAACTCGAAATAATTGTCCGCTTGGAAACGTCCCTCACCAAGAAGGATGCTGAGTTAGACAAGGTGAGAACCGAGTTGATAAAGGTTCAAGGAACTATCACGAATATGAACAAAGGCAAGGCAAAGCTCGACGAAATCCTGGAGACAAGCTTCCTAGAAATCTCAAAGCATGGAATTGGCTATAAATCGATTCAGTCAACACATTCCTCAAGCCAAGAACAAAAATCGACCAAACGGCACAAGAAGAAAAGGAGACAGTTCGTGTGCCATCATTGTGGTGAACCAGGTCACACTCGGCCTTTCTTTTGGAAAATCATTGGTGAGAGAAGACACTTTCAAAGAACTAATGCGGCTGCTAAATCTGATGTTGGTTCCGGTCATACCAACATCAATACCAACACCAGGTTCAAACAAGTGTAGGTCAAGAAAAATAATGTCAAGTGCAATATGATCCATACCTCCCTGAAGTCCCACGTCCCCGGAGTCTGGTATTTCGATAGTGGATGCTCCAAGCATATGACTGGGTCAGAGGAGCTACTTTCCAACATTGTCAGATTTCGAGGTGGAGAAGTAAAGTATGGTGGAGGCGCAAATGGCCAGATTGTTGGTCAAGGAACTCTCCATGTTCCCGGCATTGTAACTCTTGAAGATGTACTGCTGGTAGAAGGACTTACTGCAAATTTGATTAGCATAAGTCAACTGTGCGACGGAGGTTTTAGTGTCAAATTCAACCGTGAGAAGTGTGAAGTCTACGAGAAGAATGGACCATGTATTCTCACTGGTCAAAGGACTTCGGATAACTGCTGCCAAATCCAAAGTGATGCCTTTTGCAAACTGTCTCAACTGAGTGATGCTGAGTTGTGGCATCAAAAGCTCGGGCATGTCAACTACAAGAAGATGCACAGGTTGGACAAGGAAGAAGATGTGTCTGGTCTGCCTAATCTCAACACCAAGATCATTCTTGTGTGCGAGGCATGCCAGAAAGGAAAGCAGGTAAGGGTGCCACATCTAGTTCAGCAAAGCCTCACTACATCTTCTTGCTTCGAACTCCTTCATATGGATCTCATGGGACCACTTGAGGTCGAGAGCCTTGGTAGAATGAGGTACGTTTTAGTTATTGTAGATTATTTTTCTAGGTTCACTTGGGTAGAATTTCTAAAAGAAAAATCTGAAACTTTTGAAACTTTCAAAAAACTTGCAAAAAGGTTGTGTGTAAGATTTGATGTGAACATTGGTAGGATTAGAAATGATCACGGTAAAGAGTTTGAAAATGCATCTTTCTCAAAATACTGCACTTCGGAGGGCATAAGTCATGAATTTTCTTCACCTATTACTCCCCGACAAAATGGCATAGCTGAACGCAAAAATAGGACTCTTGCTGAGATGACTAGAACTATACTCATTTTAAATGGCATAGCAAAACGCTTTTGGGCTGAAGCAATGAGTATTGCATGTCATATTATAAATAGGTCTTATTTTATACCAGGGTCATGTGCTACTCCCTATGAGTTGTTGATGGATAAAAAACCGAACTTGAGCTATTTTCATGTGTTTGGATGTATTTGCTATGTGCTCAACGATATAAATCATCTAGCTAAACTGGAATCAAAGAGTGATAATGGGTTGTTCCCAAAATAGTCATGCATATAGGTTGTTTAACCTTAGAACTCGAAGCATGTTTGAGTTAGTAAATGTCAAGCTCGATGATCTAACGAGTGGAGTCAAACCTACAGAGGATAATGATCTGGTTTATGATCAAAGTCCTCAAGAAATGTCACTCATCCTTCAGATGATAGTGTAGGTATTGAAAACAGAGATGCAGGTGCTGAACTCGGAGAGTTAAGCGATGTTGGTACCAATGTTGATTCTGGGATCTCAATATCAGAACCAACATCAAGCCAAACCGCCACAGAATCAGATTCTGAATCAGAAGAAGAAGATCCAACTGATCCCATTGATCTTCATCAGAGGGATATCCCATCCAGAATTCAGAGAAACCATCCCGTGGGCAAAATGATTTGAGATTTAGATGGAAGGAGTACAAGAAGGCGACAGATAAATTTCAAGGAAATGGTCAGGTACATTTGTCTGTCTACTAACTGTTCTAAATTCGTGAATCTTTTTACATTTCTAAAACAGAGCCCAAGCGTGTGGAGGATGCACTCAAGGATGAGTTTTGGATAAAAGCAATGCAAGAAGAGCTAGACCAATTCGCCAAAAACGATGTTTGGGATCTAGTTCCTCGTCCAGAAAATTCCCACATGACAGGAACAAAGTGGATATTCAAGAAAAAGACTGGTGAGGTTGGCAACATCGTAAGGAATAAAGCTCGACTAGTTGCGCAAAGGTATACACAAATTGAAGGAATCGGTTTTGATGAGACATTTGCCCCTGTTGCCCGCATTGAGTCGGTAAGGCTTTCACTTGCTGTTGCTTGTTATATGAAGATTTCATTGCATCCAATGGACATTAAGAGTGCTTTTTTAAATGGAGTCTTAAGTAAAGAAGTGTATGTTGAGCAGCCTAAAGGATTTGTAGATCCTCAAAAACCGAATTTTGTTTTGAATTAAAAAAAGCTCTTTATGGTTTAAAACAAGCTCCTAGAGCTTGGTATGAAAGTCTAACTCAATATTTGCTTTATTTGAACTTTAGACGAGGGGAAGTTGACAAAACTTTGTTCCTTCTTAAATCCAATAAGCACATCTTAATCATCCAGATTTATGTGGATGATATTATTTTTGGATCCACTAACGAGCAGATGGTCAAGGAGTTTATCACTCGAATGTCCGACACATTTGAGATGAGCATGGAGAGTAATCTCTCGTACTTTCTCGGTATTCAAATCAAACAGCTTGATGAAGGTATATTCCTTTCCCAGACTAAATATGCTAAGAACTTAGTCAAAAAGTTTGGGCTAGAAATTGAAACTCATAAGAAAACCCCACTGGGTAAAACTATGAAGCTGTCGAGAGACAATGTTGGTAAGGGTGTTGATAACACCATGTACAAAAGCATGATAGGGAGTCTGTTGTATTTGACAGCAAGTAGACCTGATATTATGTATAGTGTGTGTTTGTGTGCTAGATACCAATCTAATCCAAAAGAGTCACAATTGAGAGCCATTAAAAGAAGTATTAGTTACATTGTGTGGTATACAAAAGATACTTGTACTGAACTTGTAGGGTATATTGATTCAGACTGTGCTGGGGATGTCGTAGATAGAAAGAGTACTACAAGGGGTTGTTTTTCCTTGGGTAACAATCTAATCTCTTAGTACAGCAAAAGAAGATTTGTATTTCTCTTTCTACAGGTGAAGCCGAGTACATTTCAGATGGAAGTGCGTGCACACAATTATTGTGGATGAACCAAATGATAGAAGAGTATGGTCTACACAGTAGTATCTTCACTGTGCTGTGTGACAATTCCAGTGCCATTGACATCTCGAAAAATCCAGTCCAGCATTCTCGAATCAAACACATTGACATAAGGTACACTTTATTCGAGACTTAGTTGAGAGGAAGATTGTTAGCCTTGAGCATATTGGAACAGATAATCAGCTTGCTGACATCTTCACTAAGGCATTAGATTTCGAGACCTTCTCTCGTTTGAGAAGAGATCTCGGTATGTGCATTGTCTGAACCAATGTTGGTTTGTGATGTTGTGACACCCAATATCAACATCAGTCACAACACCTGTGTACTTTTGCATGCATTTTTATCTTTCTTTTCATACATATACCTAATGCATTGATTTGATTGAAAGTGCAATAAGGTCCTGTGTTGCAATAAAAGTGATGACAAAAAGGATCAACCTCTTCAATTAGGTGATTGTGGGACTTTCCCGTAGAAACTGGTTTTCTCCCAGGTCCAAAAGCAAGAGGTGTTAAACAACAATTGCTGAAGACTAAAAGATTCAAATCCCTTCAAGGATGAGGAAAATCTGGATACAAATTGATCCAATTTTTAAATTTCACCTTCTTGAGAGATCTTTACGTAGTCATTAACTTGGGTTAAGGGGTAAGTTTCCACTGACTTCACCTAAGGCAATGTTGGTTTATAATGTTATCAATAATAAAAAGCAACATTGGATCATGTCACTGAAATCATAATATGTTTTTGTATATTCTTTTAGGGCATGAATTTTAGGCATCCCATAGGACATTCATACTTTGTGAAGATGCCATCTTGCTGTGCGTACTGTAACTTGTGTTTTTGTCTATCTTGAAATCTCTTAATTATGTTTTGAATCTAGCTAACTAAGTGTTTTAGTGGAGTTATAATCGGACGGCTGGACAGGTAATAACGAGTCTAGTTTGGAGCGGGAAAATTTATATTGCACAAGATAGGTACTGCTGGGCTGATGGTTCAATATATCCAGCTATCTACTTCGGCCGATTTTGTTTTAAGAGTTGTGCAATTTATTTTTTCTTTTTAAAAAATAAAGAAGAGATAATGATGTAGTGGTTTTAATCACGTAGCCTAAACTAAGTGGGGGTGGTATTTCTTCTAAAAGGAAATAAAATCAGAATTAGGCTCAAGAATCCGCAGCTAGGTAAAATTAAGGCTTTTTTCCTTTTATTTTTCTTTCTTCTCTCTCCTTGGCAACGGTCGTTTTTTGAAAGCATAAATACTGGTTGTTTTTTTTTTTACCATTTGATCACTTCCCAATTACCCTTATGCAATTAAACTCCCCAGCTCCCTTACTTCTCTCGAATTATCACGGATTTTTGTTGCTCCTATGCTTCTGAGAATTTGCAGGATGTCGAACTCGCCTCCGCCCTCATCTGTTCCAGAGTTGCCGGTAGAGTTCCGTTGCTCCGGCGAACAGGTTCCTGCACCCTATCCCAGAGTTGGTGGCCTGAACATACGTGAAGAAATCGGTGGTGGTTTCTCTTCCATCCCACCACCGGTAACAAGATCACCACCGCCCTCGCCGCCACAAGAATCTCATGACGTTGTTCCAGCACCGCCGCCGATTACCGTGCCTGAAGCCCAGGTGTTCCCAGGATAGCCAGGGAACGAGACAGATGTTTATAATCCCCTGGATTTAGCATTTGTTGCCGAGACGTTTGGAAGAGTGGGGAACCCTACCTTGAAAAGGTCCCGACAGTTGCGCAACATACCTCCCGGCGTTGTGCCGCCTGCAGTAACAAAGAGCCGCGTAGAGCCGCGCCGCAATATGACTATTGAGTACATGAATCTTGCGGAGTATGTCACGGTGATGTCAGACCCTGACGACGATGATTACGTCCCTGCTCTGGTGGAAGGATCGGTGCCTCCATTACCATCAGCTCCTACTCTGACGACGAAGAAGACGCCTCGCCGGAAACAGCTTGTGAGGTTGGCCGACAAGAGATCTAGCCTGACAAAAGTCAAGGTTTCTCCAGGTTTCATTGCGACTGAATATTCTTCCCCTCCATATACTATTTTGGATTTTATCACCGGTGAAGTCACCAGCTCCTCCAGACCGACTGCCACTATTTCTCCTCCATCTCCAACTAGTAAGGATCAATCCGAGTTTGATCCTGAACTTTTTGAGTATTCCCCTGACTCCTCGTTCGATGTGCCTCTTCGTGATATTCTTACTGCCTGCAAAAAGGACAAGAAGAAAAAGAAATTTGCTGAGGAGGACCATGTTGCTCCTCATGTTGGTTCCCCCATACCAACATCACATCATTCTCCGTCTGTTTCTTCTTCTAGTGCTGCCTCTATTTCGATTGCTTCTCGTGCACCCACGCCGACTTCTTCCGACGCCTCTGCTCATTCTCAGTCCTCCACGGGTACTCCTTGTCGGACCTCTGAGCTTGAGGATATGGTGCCTTTTTCGGAGAAGTTTTTGACTGCCAAAGCTGCAGAGTTGTTTGATACATACCGTACCCGCCACATGATTGCTGAGTTGAGAGTTCCAGTTGAACTGTTTGAGCGACAAACTTAATTGCCTACCTCCAGTTTAAAGGTATGTACTCCACAGTTTCCACTGCCATGCCATTTGTCCGGGATGTTGTTATTGAGTCTTATGCAAATTTGTTGCCGTCTATTATTGATCCAAACTCTGTGAACTATGGCAGAGTGTGTGTGCGTGGTAAAGTGTTTAGTTTCACCCCTGATTTAATTGATGAATTGTTTGGCACTGAGCCATATCGGGGTGATTCTACTGTGGATGATATGGATGAGGTTATTTTGTTTTTGTCTAGTGGTATGGTGCATACATGGTTTGAAAAGTTGCCGAGCACTAGGCTTTCTTCTCTCAATTCTATTTTGCACAAGGTGGCCATTTGCAACTGGGTTCCCTCCAAGAATACTACGTGTGTTACTCGGCCTCAGGCCCAATTTTTGTACCAGCTTGGAAGGGGAATCAAGTACAGTTTTGGGCAGCATGTGTTTAATATTGTTGCGAAGTTTGCTACCACCAGGTCAGCCGCATCGTTGTGCTTTCCCTCTTTGATATTCCGCCTGCATGAGAATCAGGGCTTGGAGCTTCATTCTGATGATGTCCTTATTGGGGAGGCTAACTGGTTTGCTTTGAGGGGCCAGCATATTACGGGTGCCAGGGTTATTGATCTCCCTTGGAAGGCGCCTTTTCAGGGCAATGTTGCTAGTGGTGTTGGGACCGGTGCTCCCAACATTGTTCCCAACATGGTCCCCATTTCTGTGCAGGTTATTAAGGCGCATGTCGCTTGGATTGATGCGCAGATGACCCAGATGAAGGCACTTCGTGGTTCGCTTATGGAGGCCCTTTCGCCTTTTGGTCAAAAGGTGGAGAAAATGTTGGCGACGCAAATGAGGATATTGCTGCTGATAAGGATGCTGAAGCTGATACGATTGCTGTCGAGGCCTTGGCGAGTCTTGCTCTGGAAAAGCGAAGGAAACGGATCCGCTCTCGCAATAAGGCCTTGAAGAAGATGAAAAGAATGCAGGAGAGGAAGAAGCGAAAGAATAGGGGTGAAGGAACTTCGACATCCCCTCGTCGTTTGAAGAGGGTTCGAAGTCAATAAGTTTCTTTTATTGTGTTTTGTTTTGATAAGTGGTAGATTGATCACTTTTTGATCAATGTTGATTTGTAACGTTGGGTTGATGTCTTAATAATATTGGGTGTTTTATTTAGGGGGAGTATACTAACTTAGGGGGAGTTAGTTGTTTTTTGTTTGAACTTGTTTTTGCGTCTTAGTATTTTGTCCAGAAAGGCAAAAGGGGTAGATTGTTGAGGAATTTATTCTTGGCAATAATTCCTATTTTGTTATTTGCCTTTCTTGGGCATAAAATAAGTTAGGAAACTAGATTTAGGACTTTATTTGTTTCCTAGTTGATGTACAAGACATTATTTTGTTTCCTGGATTGTGTTTAGGATTTGTTTTACTTGTTTACCAAGTTTAGGATTCTAGGATTGTCTATTTAAGACAAGAGAATCCTAAAGCTTGATAGAACTTTTGACGCATGGATTTTGGGAGAAGAACATGACGCACGGCAACGCAAGACACACGGCAAGGAAAGAAGAAGAAAACTACTTGGAGCCATTGTTCTAAATAAACTAGCTATTCGAAGTTGCGTGACCAACAGAGAAGAGCATTTCAATCTAGGCGACAAGTATTTAGTATCAAGTTTTTGATATTTTAGTTTTCGTATATTACTTCATATTTGTGTATTGATCGTGAACAAATCAAGTAATATAGTTTTCGGGTTTGTACACCCAAGTTCACAAGTATTTTTACTTACTGAATTTAATTTGCTGTGTTCTTAAGTTTTTATTTCCGCTGCATATTTGTATTTTAACTTTGGTTGATGTTGGTAGTCAGTGTTGGCTAACATTGAATAACAACATCATAAAACCGAGACTTATTTTCAAAACCATAGACTTTCAAATTTTACATAAATGAATAAAGATTAAACATTAGGAATATTTCTACAGGAAAAATATGCCCTAGAAAATGTCGACTTCTTTCCTTGAAAGATATTCCAACCTGCTCCAATAAAGACACGTTAGAAAGGAACACTGGAGGATTTTTGGTGGAAACCTCTCCGATGCGTAATTCAGTTAAGCTGTAAATTCTCAAGTCAAGGAAGGCAAGAAGAAATGCTTAAGATTGCGTACCTCTCAGCTTTGAGGCTTAGGTATTTATAGTTTCTCATCGAGTGGGGCTCTTCCGAGATCCCGAAAACAGAATTCCACGAATTTCAGGCCGTTATTTAGAATGATCAGATCATCCCCTCTTCCTCTAGAAGAGGTTAGATCCGGAAAGTGTTAGATCATCTACTCTTCCTCTAGGAGAGCTTAGATCAGGAAAGTGCTAGATCATCCCCTCATCCTTTAGGAGAGGTTAGATCAGGAAAGTGCTAGACCATTCCCTTTTCCTATAGGAGAGGTTAGATCAGGAAAGTGTTAGAGCGAATTTGATCAGTGAATCCTCTTCTCTGGTTCCTGAACTGAACCTCACAACTTTTTGTAGCATTAATTCAGGTCAGGATGATATTCAATCAGGTCTACCCCAACCAGGTCTGGAATCCAAGCTAGGATTTGTTCATGACACATCAACCAGTCACCCCCCCCCCCCCCCCCCCTGCAATGGTTGGGGGTAGATCTGCACGCCTTTAGGGTTTCCCCTGAGGTAATTAGGGTTCCACATGCCTTTTCGAGTTCCGTATCTGTACAAATCCCGAAGAATCCGCCTTTTTGATCAGGTAAATCATCAGGGCTATTTGTAACGTTTCATATTCAGCAATGGTTACCATCCTAGCACATCTCTTTAGGTACTGTTCCTCTGACAGGTCAGCGACGGTTACAACCCTAGCACGTCTCTCCGGGTACTGTTCCTCTGATAAGCATTAAATGCGGGGATCCCATCAAAATCTTGCTTTTTCCTCAAAATTCGTTTTTCAAAATCTCTTTTCCCTTTTCCCTCGCGGTTTATTCTTCTTCTTCACTTTTCACATTCTCAATTAATCAAACACGTTCGCTCTCTATCTCTCTCTCTCTCTTAAACAGAGGCTTTCAATATCCTCTGAGTCCAGCTTTTTTTGACCACCTTTGTTACCAGGTACTTCTCCGATCTCTTTTTTCTTCCAGTAATTTCTACGCAATCATCTTCCTCCTCCGCCTCTATTACTGCAACTCCCTCCCCCATAGCATCAATTCATTTATCGCCGTCATCTTTCGATTACCCTCCGTATATTCTCGGCCCACCTTATATCTGTTCCATTCTTAACGATAGAACTGTAGAAGAGTTAAGGTATAAATACCAAGTGCCCGAGGAATTCTCCTTTGTCAACCCTCGCGGCGGCGTGATGGCATATCAAGTGCCGACCAACCACTTAAGTTTCTTTGTCGACCAATTTTAGGTGGGGTTGCTCCTTTCGGTAAACCCTTTAATATTAGAAATAGCCCGATTGTATAAAATCCCGGTGCAACAACTTTTTCCCAACTCTTTTAGAATCATCATAGGCTATTAGCTAGCCATGCGCTATGCTGGCCTTAATCCTACGGCTCAAACTTTTTACCAGCTCTTCCAGGCCAAGAGCTCTTCCCCTGGATACTTCTATTTATGTGCCAGAGCTAGTGCTCACTTTCTAACCAGCATCCCTTCCTCCAACAAAGCTTGGAGGAAGAAATTTTTCTTTGCGCACTGTTCAGGGGATTGGGGCTTTCCTGCTCAGTCTATTGAGCAGCTGCCTGCCAGCCACATCTGTCCGTGGGGGACAGATCTCCTCGTATATAAAAATTAATTTCAACTTTAAACGAGAACTTCCTCCATCTCTCCCAACTCTTTCTTCCCTTTATCTTAGATTTTTTCAACGCCCGAGAAGAGTCGGGTCCCTTAACTCATGAGATCGGTAAAGAAACTTTTCCTGCCCTATCATCTTTTACCTGCTGATTCAGTTGATTTGTGCTTTACAATGATCTGACTTTTCTTACACTCCTCTCTCTCTTTTATTTTTAGCAAATATGATGCAAAAGATAATTGTCGCACGCCGCAAGGAGGTAACGGAGGCCCCATAATAGCAACCCTTAGAGGCAGGGCTTCCTGCGGTGGAAGAGGGAGGATCAGGCAGCTCCAGAGAACCTCTCCTTCCAGAGGTGGAGGTGATCATCCCGTCCGACTCTGGAGAAGAGCGGACTGGTCCTGCGCTGAAAAGGGCCCGCACTGGAAAGGACGGGGCATCTCCTTCCGGGGTTAAGGTAGCCAACCCCAATGCTACTTGGTTCGCCAACACATCCGTCCTGAACTTTTCTGGGGCAGTAGCAGTTCAGTTCATTCAAGGGAAATGCCCTAACGCTGACCGAGGCACCCTTGAGAAGTGGCCTGATCCTAAACTTATCGAGTCTCTGTATCAGAATGAAGCCAGGGTGATTTTTCTTCCCTCGCCTTCTCTTTTCTCCTCTTCTTTCTCTCCCTTCTTCTTTTATACCCTTTTAACTTTTCCTTCTTCTCTTTTCTTTCTTTAGGTGGCAGCCAAGAGGTCCATTCTAGTGGCCAGGGCTAGGGGCTCCATGATGAATGCTGATCTGGCAAAGGAGCATAAGAAGCTGCAGGAGGAGAGGAGATTGTTTAATTTGTGCAAGGAAAGGGGGGATGAGTTAAAACAACTCAAAGCACAGATGGCAGAGAATAAGAGAGCAGAGGAGAAGGTTTTGGCTGCGGTGCGAGCTGAGGCGCGCGATGTGGCGCTGGCTGAAGCCCGGTGTCTAGCTGATGAGGCTCTAGCTAAAGCGTGTAAAGAGGGGAGAACAGAGTTTCTCAACTCCGTGGAAGGACTTAGGCTGATCCAACAATCCCGGGAGATCACTCGCCAAGCCTTCCTTGGGTCTGAGGAGCTCTACCGGATCTTGGTTTCTGAAGTCATGGAGTATTATCATTTTGGTCTAGACGCTCAATCTAAATGGGCCCGGATCATCTTGCTCTCCCTTTCGATCAAGATCAGCCGCTCATCAAGCCTCCCAAGCCCACCTCCTTTACCTATATGTCAGCGGAGGATCGCCTGCACAGGCTTGAGGCCACCGAGTTTGATGCGCACGTCTTAGCGACTTTCCATGGCCCCGCTCCAGAGTCATCTCAGCCAGACCAGGCTTGATATAGCATAAGTAGCCAGACCTGGATTGGGGTAGACCTGATCTGGGATTATTAGGAAAAAGACCAGGATGTCTGGTCAGCCCGGCCCCTGGGGAAGACCTGATCTAACGCTCCAAGAGAAAGCCAGAGTGGTATATTGAGAAGGGAATTATCCCAGCTCAGGATGAACCTGGTCTGATGTGGATTCTCTATGAGGCAACCCTAAGAGAGCAGGATTAAGGCAGGTCTGGTGTCCTGATCTCCCAGAAGGGAACAGGTTGGACCACTTGTCGCAATTAGTTGCATAACGGCCCTTGATTCACAGCCTTTGTTTCCGAGATCCCGGATGGGGTCCCCACTGGGAAAACTATAAATACCCTAGCCTCAAGGCTAAGAGAGGTATGAGATTCTTGTGTATACTTTTCCTTGTGCACTGAAATACTCCACACGCTTATTTGACTTAAGTATCGGAGAGGTTTCCACCGGAAAACTTCTGGTGGTCCTTTTCGGATGTATTTTTGGGTGTAGGTCAGGTTTACATAGGGCAAAGGTTTGGTTCCAGGCGTAGTCAAGTTTTATGGGTGAAACAATTGGCGCCATCTATGGGAATAATTCAAAGCTAAGACGTGAGATAAAGATGGCCTCAGACGGGCTACGGCAAAATCTGGTTAGAGAACTGGGTGGTACTCCTAGTCCCGCCGCACCATGGGGCATGCCACAGTCGACAGGGCCATCACCGACGAGGCCAGTGGGGGCAAGACTGTCAGCAGCAGCAGAACCAAGCACCACACAATCCCCCTCTGGTGGATCCACACCTATCGATGGCGGATCGCTGAACGAAACTTTCCCCAGGCAGCTGTCTGAGCTTGTGGGAAAGGCCGTGGAAGTGGCTGTGGAGAAGAAATTTGTAGAGCTCTCAACGCCGCCATCTAAAACACCCCCAGCCTGGACAGTTCCGATATCGGAAGCAGAACCGTTGCGCGGCCATGCACGGTTCGGAACCCCCCCCCCCCCCCCCCGGACGGAGAAGAGAACTTTTCCACTTCTGATAGTGAAACATCGGGCCAAGCTAATTCGGACCTTGCAAAGCAGATGCAAAATTTGCAGAAAGAGGTAAGAGAGTTTTATAAGCTATGGAAAATGAGTTGGGGATGATTGTTGAACTTTTCACGGAGTCAAATGGTACTCTTCCTCAATATGTGTATTTTGTTTTAACTTTCGATATTTTTGTTGATTTTTTTTAAGTCTTCTTTTTTCTGTATTGATGAGATTTTTTAAATTCTTGAAAATGCATGTTTGTTTTGTGTAATTTTGGGTTTATTGATAGACCTTAAATAATTGTTCAGATGAAATTGACCTTTATTTTTAGAATTCATAATGGTCCGTAATCCAATTTTTTAAATTCTTCATTCTGCATTTGTCCCCATTATATTCTCCACCAGATTATAGTGCTTATTTAAATTCTTATCATATACTAATTTCTTGTTTCACATGTTAGTTACCTATTTTGAAGGTGGAACATATATTTATTTGAGTTGTTGATATTATTTACAAAATGAAAATGCATAATACATTTGGAATTTTTTGGGTTATTTCAATGGGTCTCAAATTGTATTATGATATGATGTTACACATTTCGAGATACTATATGTTTTTAATTTTGTTATTTTTCAACTTATTTGAAATATGTGATATTTTCTTTATTATTTGCAAAATATGATTTTATAAAATTTGTTGTATGTTGTTTTTTATCAAATCTAAACATACACTCACCGTTATTTTTTATTAAAATCTTTCAAATAATATAGTTTTAGAAAAAATTCTATTTTCTTCTAATTTATTTTTTTCTCACAATAAAATAATTATCTTTTTGCAACTTTATTTGGTGTAGTATTAAAAAAATATTTTATTATATTAATATTATACAACTGATAAATATCTCATTTCAGTTGTGCTACCAATTTTTAGAAATGGCCTGCTTTATGTTTCAATGTGAAGAGTAAAAGTAACAAATGATTGAAAACACTCTATTGTGACAATGACGGTAGATATGTAAATATAGTTAATAATATTTTTTAAAAAGAAATTATGCATATAAATTAAATAATATATTTTTAATTATTATTATTATTTATTTATTTTTAAAACATATATATTTTTAATACACTAAATATTTTAATATGTGTGTATATATATTCTATACCCGTGTGTTAACACGGGTATTACACTAGTAAGTCATTATAACATATGAAAGAGGTTTCTATCTTCATTTTCTTGTTAAAAAAGAACTAGTGTAGACACCCGCGTACTACGCAGGCAGAACGAAATAATCCATAAAAAACGAAATAGGAAAAAGAAAAATTATAAATAGTGGAAATAGAATTGTTCATGCAATAACAAAAATTTTACTTGAGGTTCTGAAAAATTTCTTTGTACACGACATTTGATGTCTTACTAACAATGTTACCATCGTCGTCGCAGCATAAAAATTTTAATCCATTACGACTCTTCACCCAAGAGATGGCGACATAGAGCTGGCCATGGCTAAAAATAGGTCTTGGTAAGTACAAACCAACATTGGATAGAGTTTGACCTTGACTCTTGTTTATAGTCATTGCAAAGAAGACGATGAGTGGAAATTGTCTCCTTTGAAATTTAAAGGGGACCCTGCTATCCGATGGACTCAACGCCATACGTGGAATATATACTTTCATTCCAACATTTGTTCCAGAAAGAATCTTTGCCTCAATAATGCGTTCTCCGAGTTGGGTGACGACCAACCTTGTACCATTGCATAATCCAGAAGCTTGATCCATGTTTTGAATCAACATAACCGGGACTCCAATCTTCAGTTTCAAAACATGATTAGGTATTCCCCAGCACTTTATTGTGTTTAGAAAGTCGACCGAGTACACTTGATGTTCTTCTTGTCCATTCACATACGTCTTGCAAATTGTGTCAAAACTAAGATATACTCTTTCATCCCCCGGAAGTATAGACATCACATACTCATTAACCGTCTCAACAATGCTATTAGTTGGTGCAAGAATTTCTCTTTCCTCGAAGAATGAGTGGTCGTCAAAGTTTTCTAAAATGGAAGGATAAGTGCTCTTGACAATAGCGGCGACGTGATCACCTGAGGTGCGAAGTAGTATATCGTCAAGTATATCAATTAATGTTTCACCATCAATTTCGGTGCCGATATTTCCATCACCAATTTTAAGTATCCATTCCGAGAAATCTTTGACTTCGCTTGCAACAGATGGAGACATTGTCTGGCCAATAGTTAATCTCATATTCTTCGTCAATCTGAGAATTTTACAGTGTTCCCATAATCTAGATGAACATATACTGGCATAGACAATGTTTTCTCGACTACCCTTTGGAACAACGGGGAGAATCTGGCGAAAGTCTCCACCAAGAACTACAACTTTGCTAGCAAATGGCAAGTTCTTTCTTTCCTCTGGTGCTATAAACTTCAGACTATTATGCAGAGCTTCGAGACAGAATCTACTCATCATTGGCACTTCATCCCAATAATTAATTTTGCCCTATCCATAAGAGCAGCTAATTCCATCCCAGGTGTTATTGAGCACATCGAGTCTTCTGTTATGGTCAAAGGTATGCCAAATTGAGAATGTGCAGTTCTCCAAAATTGTCCTTTGGATCTTTCTGCTTGAACTGTACTGGTGTGAGGGTCATGGCTAATCGACACGTAGGCTATTTGCAATTTGAAAAATTAAAACAAAATTTCGCATTTTCATTGTATAGTAAACTATTGAAAATAAAGCAAAGCTCATTTATTAAAAAAGAAATTATCATGCTACAGTTTAATACTGTCAATGCTATGAAACATTAAGTATCTAGCATTTTCATAAATTTATTTTTAAACTATTACCATTTGATACTGGTTCGTTGACGAAAGCATCAGATTGACTTGAAGTATGATTTACAGTTAACATAAAACAATAATAATAAAATATGTGTGTTAAACACATAGCATATTATAAAAAAAATAATATCAATAACATTATGTTTATTTTATTCTAAGCAAAATCATAAAAGAAATGTAAATTATATACATTTTTGCCTTTTGTTTTGCAACTGAATTTTCTGTAGTACCCGATTATTTTTTGAATTATGATTCGCCATACTGCGAATGACTACGAAATGTTGTTCGGTGTGAGAATACTTTGAAAGGGTTATTTATAATCACAAAAAAAACATGTTCTTCTTGTTATATAGTTGGTAAAAAAAACTATAATAATGAAATTACATATATATAAGTAAAAAATATATATAATTGACCGTAGAATATTTATTCATATCTGTTATAAAAAAAAGATTTAGAAAATCTTGTACGAAATTCTGTATTTTTTTCCTCTCCGATTAAGCACGGTTTATATATAGAAAGAATTGATATGGATTGTTTGTAAGGATATATACGAAAGATATTTAATTAGATATTGAAGTTGCAAAAGTAAACAAAGTAATACACGCCAAAATAAAATTCTTTACATTTATAATCAATAGCCATATTTCATAATTAATTATTTCCATTATCAATTCACAGTATTCCATATAATTGTGATAATTCATAAGAAATAAATCCATATAATTCTAGAAATAACTAATAATCTGTTATGGTATAAATTAATGCATATAAACCATGTAAATATATTATCGTTGATTGTAAGAATATATAAAAAAAAATTCCAAGATATTTTTTTTGCTATTATTTTTAAGGAAATGCATTTTCTACGGCCAGCTTTCAAATCAACCACATATATATAGATTGTTGCACAAAAATCGTTACAGGTCAAGTGAAGAACATTTGGTAGTTTTGTATATTGATTATGGAAAATCATGAATATCTCCAAAACTGTACATAAACAATCTCAATTACAATCTCAATTAATAAATAATAATATTGTAGGTGATATGTTCGATAAAGTTTTCGACAATTTTTACTAATTTATACACGATGAATTCATACATTTATTTGCGGAAAATTTCATTGTTTATAAAAACCACGGAGAAATCTTGTGCAATCTAATTATCCATTTGGAACTGCTGCCAACCCTCACTAATGCGAACCTTTAAGTAGATATATAAATAAAACAATAAATAAAAAACTAATATTAATGCACAAACTTGAATATCAATTTTTAAAAACTAATTGAATAAATTTACTGCCAAAAAAATGAACTTTATCACCGTCTATCAGGACCTTGATATTTCAGTTAACACCCCTAGAATTTCGCAGCATATATCGAGTTTCCCCGCATTCAACAAAGTATGACTTAATTTTTTGAGGAATTTGCCGAACAATACAGACAGAAATAAATAACTTTTTATCAATATACATACCACAACAGTATAGAACGAACGAATATTTTAAAATTATATCCCAGTTCCGAAATAGCTGTTTTGCAGAAACTCAGATAAGGGAATTTTTCTCACACTCCTTTTTCTGCCATAAAATTGACATGCAACATGAATTGCAGAATCTAAACATGACATGCAAAATATCCTGTTTAAAATTTTCTGTATAAACTGTTTATTATAACAAATCTGCAATATTCCCGTATAAAATTGAGAGGCAACAATAACATATATAAGTTGAGTAAATTAAAATCTTTACTTAAACCAACATTAAAAAATAAGTAAATAAGTATATTTTTGAATACACAGGCTTCTGATTTAGAAATAAGCTTGAGATTATTACCATGTAATAACACTCGGGKAGGCCGATGTCCTTCTTGAATGTTGGAATGAGACTCTTCATGGTGTTCTCCAACTTCTTTTTTGTTTATCAATAATGGCGAGGATGTGTCCAGGCTGATTTATATACATGACTCAAACTTTTGTGCACCCCTTTTTAATAAATTAATTTAAAACACATCAGTTTGCTCGCAAGTGTACGAGGTAACTGTAGGGTGATGAGTTTGACTTGAGTCGTATCTCTCGAGGAAACTAAAGCAATAATTAAACTAATTACTTTAAATTAGATTATCTACTACGAGCTATAATTAAACTATCAATAATATGCAACCTAATTAACGAATCTAAAAGTATGAGCATAAGAAATTACCACTAAGCAATGATTCATAATAATCTAAGATTAACGAATAACTAAGCATAAATCAAATCGCATAAATTAACTAAATTAAATCAATATCCAATACTCAAGCATAAAACGATTAAACTAATTATCAAAACTAGAATTAACTAAGAAATTAACTAAGCAATTAACTACAAAATTAACTAAGAGTTTAGAGTACTTGGTGTAACTACGAAAAGCAGTAAAAAATTTCAGCTATTCCGGAGTTTGAACGTTGATCTTGGGCGAAGAATGGATCCCGAACACGAATTCGATGTTTTGGAAGCGTTGTTCTTCGATCCTTGATCTTCGTCTTCAAATATCGTTATGAGATGTGGAATTATGTTTATTATCAGCTAAAATACCCTAGGGGATCGTGTCTCTGATGTCTCTCCTCCTAAAATCCGAAATAATGAGGGTTTAAATAGATATTGCAAGTCTTGGCACACAAGAAGCCCTAAAATCCGAATTCTGGGTCGTCGCGTCGACGTAGCATCGACTGACGAGTGCTGGTGCTCGGCGTCGGTGCTGCCTGGGCGTGCTCGTCGACTGGGTGCGTCGACATCGACGTTTCAGCAAGTTGCGTCGACATCGACGCTTCAGCAAGTAGCGTCGACAGTGCGTCGACGCCGGTAAAATAAGTCAGAACTATAAAAAATACGGAATTATGCTTAAATCATCCAACTTATACCAAAAACAAATAGAAAAACGTACTAAAATACTAATAAAAACAAGGATAAATCTACTCTAATCAATACACAGTTCAAAAGGTGGATCTACTATTCTGTACCCAAAAAAAGAAGAAGATTTTGACAAACTAAATAATAAAAAGATCTCATCGAATATTGCGTTGGAGTGTGATGGATACGTAAAGTTATGGATACTCAATGATGAAAATCTGAAAAAATATATATTTTTGCAAGATACTTTTCGTTAGAGGCGAATGTGGGTATATCAGTACCTCCTAGGGCTCAACATCTTTCCATTTATTATTTTTATTTTCATTATATAAGCAAACGAAAAGTACTGAATAATGTTATTTGCAACTGCATTTAAAAGGAGACATCTAATTTGATTCAATTGGTAAATTTAAATAATGAATGAATAATAAAGCATACACCCAAACGATAAAATTTTGTCATTCAATATAAGGCTAAAAAAATTAACAATTTAAATAGATGAATACTTATTATCAGTAAATTACGCATAACTGATATATAAAATATGGATTAACAAATTCATTTTCATCAACCTTGAAATCATAAGTTATTGTAATGTTAAGCAATATTTTCAATTGATAGACCAATGGAAATATTATAAATTTAAACGGGAAGATTATAAGTGCTTTACTATTGGAAATAGTATAAATGTAAACGAAATTATTATAATCGGTAGACAATTGGAAATATAATTAATTGAACCATTGGAAAGATTATAACTGGTAGACAAAAGGAAAGATTTTAAATTTAAACGGAAAGATTATAATTTCTAGACAAATGGAGAGATTATAACTTTAAACGGAAAGATTATAATTTGCAGACAAATGGAAAGATCATAACTTTAAGCGGAAAGATTTTTATTGGTAGATTAATGGAAAGATTATCACATATAAACGGAAAGATTATAATTTATAGTCAAACATTAAGATTATAAATTTTCATAAATTATCCGTTGCTCAAGAAAAAGAAATCTTTATAATTTATTCTTCAGTTCGAGAGCTCTCACTTGGATAATATAACTACATTAAAAAGATTAAAAAGATATTGAAAGATTTCTTTGGAGTATGGATCTATATAAAGAAAGCGTGTGTATATGAAGCCTAATATTTACAGATTTCAATTCAAATAAACGAACATCGAGTGCGTATCAAAACAAATTTATAATATTTTGGTACTCAAATTATCACCATACAATTAATTGATTGTCTTTCTTGGAGTTTGACATCTGGTATATTCCTTTCCTTAGATATTCGTTGAATCATGTATTTTGGTTTATGGTGTATAGATCCAGTAGAAGATAAGGAATGAAGAAACATATTTACTCGAAAATCAAAACACAAACTTAATGTAAACTTTAGATTTGTTAAAATTTTAATGATGAATGCAGGTAAAATTATAAAAGGAAACAATGTACAAGGAAAACAATATTAAATTCCGATTACTGTTTTGTAATTCTAAGAAKTTTGATTTAATATTGTATATTTATCTCTATATAAGGAATATACATTTATACAAATAAAGAATAAMTTTCATATTTGATAACTAAAAACCGAACGTATATTAATAAAACTGAGTGTATTAAACAAATTTGTAAGATGGTCATGCATTTATTCATGAATTCAATTGTATACATCAATTGAAAAACTAAGTACATTATTCGTGTCAATACTCAACATCTACTTTGAAGTAAAGAAACGGAGTACTGTKTGGAGGGTAAATAAGCTCAAAAGTACAATAACAGTCTTTTTGCAAATCCACAGCAATGACAAATTCCTGAATATTACATAAATGAGATGTATCATTCGTGTATTTTATTAGATCGACAGTATACTCAGCCAAGCCATAATTAAGTGTGGATCGTGATTGGTTTTCCTTTCTTGACGAACGTATACGCTTCATCCAGAAGTCGGATGGAATAGGCTGTGAAAACAAAAAATACCAATATCAGTTTAAATCGAAATCCTAAAATAACATTACGCAAATGTTAAATAAGTTTTAAACACAACTCACCAAATATGATTCTTCTATGTAATCCTTCAAAATTTGCAATTTAAACTTTGGAAAATCTGGATTTCCATAATCCAAATATAGATCAGAAAATGGTAATAAATTGACAAATTTTTTCTCAACTCCAGCGTTGTCGACGACGTTGACATCAAACACTAAGCTTCCACGATAAGTCAGAATTAATTCATCGCCAATATTGATGTTATTGTGTTTGACAAACAACTCGAAGCAGAACATGAACTCTGCATAATCTGAAATCATCCACATTTCAACGGACCAACAATCACCACGCCAATTGCGCAGATCAAAATATACAGGCAGACAATCATCAAAATACCGGGACATAGCAACTGGAACACGCTGAAATTTTTAAAAAGTCGAAAATATATAAATATTACGATAGGAAAAAATAGAAAAAAAAATACAAACCAAAAACTTCAATATCT
Source organism: Phtheirospermum japonicum (assembly GCA_014905375.1). Classification (NCBI taxonomy): domain Eukaryota; kingdom Viridiplantae; phylum Streptophyta; class Magnoliopsida; order Lamiales; family Orobanchaceae; genus Phtheirospermum; species Phtheirospermum japonicum. The sequence goes on from BMAC01000927.1 coordinate 125,839, forward strand.
GGCAATACTTATACACAGTTAGTAGTCATCATACAAATAAACATAAGCAGTCTACATTACCAGACGGCGTACATCAGCCAGTGTTAAAGAAAACCGCATATTGATTGCGTGCTGGGCTGAACGTTCACATCCATCTGATAATTATAAAGCTGTATAAAGAACAATAGTAGTACGAAAATTATTATAATAGGAAGAGTGTGGTAATTCTGTGGTTGTGATAACAGTGTTGAAAAAAATAGGTCAATATTTATAAACATACGTATCAACAAATCATCATAATGTGTAGTTAATTTTGGTAATGTTCAATAATTAAGAAAAAAATTTAAGAAATAAATATATTTATAGATTGATATGCACTAATTGAWCTGCTATACCAAATAATACGGTAGGTATTATGGCAATATAAAAAAAGAAATATATACCTTAAATATTAATGATTGGTGTAATATTGACGAATATAATTATATATTTGATTGCAGTATATTCGAAAAAATATAAATGTTCATGATATTCAGAATTTATAAGAAGGGTATAAATATATTATATTTTGCAGTATTAAATATTTTAAAATTCAAAAAACAATAATTTCTATAAAAAAATAGAACTGAATTAAAGAATAATCTCAAATTTACATGTCGGATTGAATCTGCTTTTTTCCGAGAAATCTGAAATCCGATCATGGCAATTTCCGTATAATTAGTACGAATCATCCTTTATATTCGGATCAGCAGAAAAATATATTGATCTGCAAATAAATATAAATAATCGGAATTGTAAGTATATTATATAAATCAAAGAATATTATGCAGATTTATACCATTTCATATACAAACTATATCTCAGATCCATGAACTCGGAAGTAGACTATCCCTGATCTGCAAATAAATAAAATAAGCAAATAAATAACATACATCGAATAGTTATTTTAATTTTTGCAAACAAAAAAAAAAATTGAGATCTTAAAATAATGGAATCAATATAATAGGGTTCTGAAAATTCTGTGTATGAACTATCTGAGAAATTCATATGAAGAGTTAAAGAAAGATATCAAATCTGCAAAGAATTATCCGAGAAAATTCATATAAATAAAATTCATATGAAGAATTAAAGAAAGATATCAGATCTGCAAAGAATTATCCGGGAAAATTCATATAAATAAAATTCATATGAAGAATTAAAGAAAGATATCAGATATGAAGAATTAAAGAAAGTTATCAGATCTCCCCATTCTGTATATGAACTATCCGAAAAAATTCTGTATATGAACTATCTGAGATTATCTGCAGGTCAGTTGAGTCTACAATTCCGATTTTTCCAGATCTGCAAAGAATTAAAGAAAGATATCAGATCTTATTAAAATCTGCGTACATGAACAAAACTATGAGTCGTGAAAAATATATTCACAATTTGTTTCGAGATTAGAAATACTTGAAACGAAAAAAAAAAAGAATAAACACGAAATAGAATAGTTGGGGAGGAAATCTGAGCAACATCGTTCAGAAAAATTAAAAAAATAAAATGATACGACAAAAGGCTGCAACACAGCGACCACAAATGGGAGTATTTTAGTGAGAAAATAGGTTGTTTTGTTTTGAAGAAAGACAATGGACAACAAAGGAAAAAAGTTGTTATTTATACCAGGCTAAAAAATCTCCTTTTGGTAAAAAAAATTACGAACCATTAGAAGCTGTCAACTCAAAAACTGAACTTACTATAAGATGACACATGTCATCCGAAGCAGTAATTAGTTGACACATAAGCTAGGATGTTAATAGTATTAACAAATAGGTGGATAAATATAAGCTAGAAGACCGAAATTGACTCCAGAAATTGTGGTCTACTATTGTATTCCTTTCTTTGGGAGTACTTAAAAATTATTTTCAAACTTCTGACGAGAAAAATACACATATTAACCAAAATAAAAATCGAAAAAAACATGTTTGTTTTAAAGTTTCCAAACACTTCATTTATTTATTTATGCTAAATCATACTTTGTATCGAAATGGTTATAAGTATGTTAGTCAGATATAATTCGACAAGAATCATGTTGACATAAAAATGACAATACTTACCAAAGTTACACGAATATCTAGCAAACAGGTAAAGTTAATTTCTAGCATATATAGAACCAAACAACCAAACAAAAATATTACAATTGATTTGCATGCATGATTTTAATTTCATCAGCACCATAGATATATGCCAGATATAAATATACAAGATAAGCAAGGTTCTTCTAAATCTACCCACAAATTAAAAAGGGTAGAGACACACATCATAACAATCAATTAATAAATAGTTGATTATCATCGCAAATACTACCTCCATCTTATTTTATTCTTCGTAATTAACTATTTTACAAAATTAAAAAAGATTATTGATATTATAATTATAAAAATCAAATGATCATAATATTCTTTTGTTTAAAATAGTTAAAAATATGAAATAATAAAAGTAGTAATAAAATTAGTAAAGAAACATTTAATTCTTGTTGAAAAAGTACAAAGTAACAATGATTGTCTCTTGAAAATGTAAATGTGACATATAGAATAGGACATGAAAAATTCTAAATTGCGACTGATAAAATAGGGTAGAGGGAGTACAATATTTTCAGCAAGTTTAAAGGAGCAAACTGTTGAAATATTTAAATGTCTATAACTGAATTTCTTTAATTTTTAATTTATCTATGAATAAATCATATCTAGGAAAAAAGCAATTTGTTTTGAACTTAGAATTAATTTAGTACCATTAAATTTGCATTAATATATAGCATAATCCAAAATACGAGAAAAAAACTACTCACCCGTATATAGTACTGCGTAGTTTTGCTAACATATGAACAATAAATCAATAAAATGAAGCGAGTGGTCCTCAACATTGAATGTCATGGAATTATGTTGAATATTTATTTTATGAAATTCTATATATTCTAAGGTTAATTTCATGGATTTCATTGGATGCGAATGGAATTCTACGAAACTATATTATAGAATCATGTGGATTTTAATAGAGTTTTTCAATGTATTATAATTGCAAGAATACTATATTATAGTTTATTTTAATTTTTGTAGCAAAAAATTACAAAAATTAAGTGAATAATTGTTTTTATACTATATTGATTAATTGGAGTAAAAATTAATGTATTAAATAAGTAATATATTTATGCAATGATGTATAATTCTTTCAAAATACATTTACTTATAATATTCGCTGGTATTATAAAAATTTCAAAATGAGTAGATTAAAGTAATGTAGATTTTCTGAAATTATTATACATTATATACTTGAGAATATTATAAATTAAATTTAAAAAAAATACTTCACGACAAATGTTAATACTAATTTTTGGACAAACAGACCAAACAAAGAAAAAATCAAAGTAAATGAAATAAAAAATAAAAATGATAAGCTTCACTGCTTCCAGTATAATTATATTAATTACACCACTTACATCATTCAAGTCATCATAATTTTGACTAATTTAATGCATGCAATTTTCAATATAATAAACATTTCAGTTGGCTGCATACTATATGAAAAATATAAATACGGGGAGTTTTTTTTTTAAATACTATAAAAAATTTGGGTTCCAAATTATAGTGGAAAAAAATAAATATTAAAACATCAATTTTATCTATTATTCTATATTGATTTCAGAATACATTTATTAAAAATAGTCATTCGTTGGCATATATAGATCAATATTGATCTATATTGATTTCAGACTATATTTGTTAATTATATATAAAAAAATTATAATAAAAGAAATGGGTTCCAACCAGTAGGAAAAAAGAAACAAAGTATTGAAACACCAGCTAAATAAATTAGGATTTTTTTTAAAAAAAGAATTCAATTAAGTTGACAATTATTAACAACAATCATTTGGCATACATAATTATTTGGGACACCACATGACATTAATAAAATGATAAGTTTTATGATAGCTACCAGTATAATCATATGTATAACACCACATGATATTAATTCCAAGTTTAGCCTTAATTAATAGATGATTTATTTTTTATTATCCACTAACCACATGAAATGAGTAGGATTAATGTTGTAAAATTATTTTGAGTTTCAAGAGAAATACATGGGAAATTTTCTGCTGCTCGATAAATTTTTCACAAGAAGATCTTCACTTCAAATTAAAATTTTCGGTTTCAGCTCTCCATAAATTTTTATTTAATTGAGTTTGGAATTTTTCATTTTTGGCATGTTGAGGCAAACAATGAATCTGAGTTCTATAAATCTTGGTTAAAGATTTTCTCACTATTTTTGCACCGATGTTTTTAAGCAGCTGGACAGTGCATTAATGAGTAATGAATTGTGAGTTAAATGGGTGCAAAAATTGCAAAGACAAGAAACCAAATCAATGTACTAATAAGGGTTACGATTTATTCCTTTCAACCATCTGCTTCCCTTTTCAAAATCCCATCTATCCTGGGCCTATTGGAATCAACCCCTGGTCCGGGGAATCACCATTGGGCCTAATTCGGCTATGAACTGCGTTGCTTGATGGACATGGCGTGTGGCCCGAGTTTTGATCTTTAATCAGACTGGCTTGGGCCTGCGCGTAACCCGTATAAAGTTTTTTTTTTTTTGAGATCTATATCTAATTATGTTATTTTTCTATTTTCTTTTCAAATATTTTTTTTGAATTAACATTGCCCGCACATCATAATTTATTTGGCTAACATGTGATGTGAATTTAATTTCGGATGAATATGGCGTATTTCGTCAACTTGCAATATGTTTTGTAAACGGGTGCTGACATAATTTTGAATGAGTTAAAATCGTCATATCAATAATTTCCGAGAAATCTTAAAACTCATATTTATGGCGCAATATCTATCTATTATTTTTATTTTTTCTTCAATTTTTATCACCTCCCTTCGATTGACATTGTTAACCTATGAATAATATAACTATAAAAGGAGATTTAGTTGATAACATAGTATATTAAATATATTAATGTCATAAAAATCACTATCTAGATGTGATTATCATGATCACAAAAACCACTATAACTATTAGATTTTTCAACCACCAATATTAGTCACAAATATTGTATAATATCAAAATTTAAATTATCTTTTACGTATAACTAAATTGTCTAGAATATATTAATGTAAATATATTAAAAATTTTAGAATTAAAATATAAATAGTTAGATATTTCCCTTCATATGCTTATTTATTGTTGACACTATCATAAAATATGGTTATCTTATCTTAATATGGACAAGATACTCAAATCAGTATCTAAGCGTATGAAATATGATATTATATTATGCAGATTAATATGGAGAAGTTACCGTAATCCCAGAACCGAACCAAATATTTTTCATACGCTCCATCTAATTTGCGGAACAAAGAACTGCCTCAGACACGGCGAGACTCGAACTCCATCGGCTCCATAACACGAAAACAAATCCGAGAAGCCACTTTCACATGAAGGTACCTCTCACTTTCGTTTTTTTGTTATCAATTACCTAAATTTTTAAAATTCTTGAAGGGATGTTATTAGTATATGTTTAAGATAATATTATATCTCTTCGTTATTCTCAAATTACAACCCTCTTGTACCTACCGTACAAAAATTTGGAATCTGAATTGGAAATATATTCAAATTATTTTTATTGATGTTACTATGAAAAAATCCTGCATATTAATATCGTGGTCTCCATTTTCAAATTTATATCTACATAGATGAATTTGAAAAGAAGCCCTGGCAATAGAAAACGATCACTACAGAGTGACATGAGTGGTGTGAAACGACCGTTTGGAGTATCCGCCGCACGAACTATGCATAGCATGTCACCGCCATGTAAATTGGATGGGGTAAAAGATGGTGGCAGACAAGACACGCATGTTTTCCAACATCGTACCAAACTGAAAAATTTGTATGATATACATCAAAAATTGATGGTCGAACAATGTTTTCAAATAAATTTCGTAGGGTTTGGGTCATTTCCTCGCATGATGATAACTCAATTGGACCATAAGCTAGTCAGTTTCTTAGTGTCAAATTTTGACACTAATTCTAGGACACTTAAAGTGAATGGGTCGTCTATAAACTTTAATGCGATGACAGTGCAGTCTGTATTCGGTATATCATGTGCAGGGAGAAAAACACCAACGAACGTAAACGGAGGGCTAGACCTCCGAAAAAATTATTTACGGGCGTAATTGGATGCAAGGACTTGTTAAAGAGAGTTTCGAGTTTTCAAGGGCCCGACTTTATTGTTCTATATTTAATGTCAATTTTTTCAGCTGTTTTATTTCCTAAAGCCAACGATGTTTTAGATTTAGAATGGTTAGAGATTATAATGTTGATTTGACATCCGTGCAAACCTACAACTGGTCGGAGATGATATTGGAAAAACTCATCACCGACATCACAAATGCAAAAATTAAACAAAACTCGTACGTTATCGGATGTATTCTTCTATTGGAGGTAACCAAAATTATTTGAATGGTTTATTTTCTTCACGTGTGTGTACCATGTGTGGTTTGCGACGACATATTAGTTTATATATTTATTTTTGACATTCATTTCATTTTTTTTTCTTTTTGGTTTTTTTTTTTTGGGCAAATTGTTTTTGTCAGCCATTTGGCAATAGAGTTCCCAAGTATAGGCAAGGAGTTATGTCTAGAAATATGGACAATTGAGCAATGGTCCCCAACAAAAGTGACAACGGCACTGTCGTCATTTCAAGAAATAGAAATCCACAATGATTTTGTACGTACCATCTGGAATGTGTTATAATCACAAGCATATATATTTTACATTAATCCCAATCACAAACTCACATTCTGGCATGTCATAGCAAGAATCTGAACCAAAGGTGAACAACACAAATAACTCAACGGTTAACATACCGGTTAGTTTGGGCGTGGGTATAATGGAGCAACTAATGTTGTTAAATAAGGGCTTCAAAACTGTTATCGGCATTTTGAGCAAGGTGCTGAATAAAATGGAGTAACCGGAGATAATGCCAAACAAATTAGGCGCAGATAGTGTTGGTGTTCCTTCGCCTACTCCCCACCACGTCGATAGGAACACACCGAATCCTGAGTGTTATAAACAAGACAACGTCGATAAAGACATCAATGCTAGTCCTTTACCATCTCACCACCATGTCGATAAGACTACATTAACACCTGAGTATTTTAAAACAAACACACTGTATGCAGATATCGATGATAGTCCTTTACCTTCTCTCCAACACACCGATACGACTACACCGATACTGGAATATTTTAAACCAAAAATATTATTTCAAGGCACTGACGACATTCCTTCGCCTTCACCCCACCGTGCGGATATTGTTCTGCCACACATTTGGGCAAAAGGTGCATAATGATGTTTATCAATTCAGTAGTTCAGATATTATGTGAATTTTTATTTTCTATTAATATTTAAATATTGTAGATATTTTCTGAAATTCCCATTATTAAAATTCAAAAATAATTACTTGTTCGGTTTATAAGAGCAGTAGATGATATCTTCAATTCCATCCTCCAATATTGGAATCACGATGAAGGAGTATTGGCAAATGTGTTCGACAAAAAATTGAATGGAGAGTAAGTCCTCCACTTCATAATTTTTATCTTCAATATTTATTTATATACCAAGGTGTCATTGTCATATAACCTTTTTTTATACTTTTTTCTTTGCGTCGTAGGAATATAATGATTAAATATAAAGAGTGATTTTCGACTAGAGCTGAAATGAGAACCATAAAATATCCAACGTGGTTCACTACCGGGGTAAATATTATCAAACCTATAATTCTATTTTATTTTTCGAGGAAAATAATCTTATACGTTTTTATAATTTTGGGTGGTTGTAGGTAATAGATTTTGTTGCGATTCAAGTGTGGCACGATAGGCAGAGCATGCGATTTCCAAACACGAATTGGGTGTTCCCAGCGTCTTTCAGCGTAAAGGTGATTTGTTCAGTATAGTAGTTGCAGTCGATGATCACTTAAAATAATACTGTTGTGTTCTTTTGCAGAACATGTGTTTGACGCATTTTGAAGACAGTTCCATACAAAAATATATTTTCAGAGTTCCAGGCATATTTAAGGGTTCTAATAGCAAATACAGGAGTATCACAATTCTACTATGTGATGGTTAACATTGATTCTTGTGCATCGTAAATTTCTTTGCAAAGAAGGTAACAATTGCCGACATGCTTAGGCATGATTCCCAAAATACGCGTAGGATGGACCTAGAAAAGAAAGTGGTAATGTTTTTACTACTTCCTAAAATTTATATTTTATTCACACTTACCATTTTTTTAATCTAAGATATGCCGCACAATCATTCAGGTGAGTCGGATGGAGACTCTTGCAATAATATGGGAAGGAGGGTCGTTTATTCATGAAGATATTACAAATTCTTTTTATTGGTGTACTGACAATACGATCCAACAACAACAAAATGGGTAATGTTTCCATGTCGATATTCATTATAAGTATGCCACGTATATTTAATGTAATGTCTCCTTAATTTCTCAGCCATGACTGCGGATTATATGTGTGTTTGCAAATGGTGTTTTCTGGAGAACTTAATCGTGTTCTCACAAAGGTTATCAATATTTTTCAATTGTATGCCCAAGTTATAATTTGTTTTCATTCCACCAGCTTGTCGATATTAATCAGTTATAAAATTGCAGCAAGAGTCTAAGAAGGTGCGTGAAAGGCTTACAACAGTTATATACATCGAGCCCAACGAAGCTCCACGTGGGTACGTAGATAGCCTAAATATCATTTAAATACGTGTTTCCCATTAATTTTTATGTATTCATATTGGACCGTAGGGAGCCGATCCAATTCAGGATTCTGGTTAACTCAAATGAAGTTTGATGAAGTTTGATGAAGTTTGAATAGCGCTTTGATTTAAATTCCCAATCCAATATTTCATTTATTGCATTATGTGTTAGTACTGGTGCATCTTGATTTTTAAATATATGACTTGCAAAGTAGTTCTACTTTAATGTGTTCGTGATGTTATTTGTTTTGGAATAAATGATCTTAGAAATTTGAGTTGTAATTATGGTGCATTTTTTCTTGTTATAATTTAAGTTATTTACATAATTCTATAAGTTAATACTTGGTATGTAACTAGTTCTGATATAATATAATGACAAGTTGATCCATATATATATTTGCATTTCTTTCATGGAGATGAGAATTACTAATAAACTAAGACAGTTTTTTTTTAATATCAATTTGCATCCTATCAACCAGATGGAACCATCCTAAGTTAATCATCTTTGTGGTTGAAATGCAAGAATTTAGCATAATGAGTACACCATCGTTATTGAACAACGGCTACAACTTATGAATATACAAATTTACACCATAATCGCAAGAAATCATGACAACTAAAATCTCATTTTACAAAACTAATAATTAACAGGCCAAGCAAATGTATAACCAAATCAAGCACCAGAATCTTGAATCAACAAAAACTAGTCAAAATGTTTTTACAACCCCAGAGACCATCCCTTCCGCCAAATACTTCAGAAATAAGTGATTTGCAACAGATCATTATGTATTACAAAAAATAAAACAAATATCCAGCAAACTATCAAGGATCGAAATGACGACCAAAGCACTCTGCTGCCAGCTTTTTTCTCCAGTCCTTCATGTACTTTTGTTGAACAAGGTTAACATCTTTACCGACGAGTAAAGATTTAATATACTTCAGTGTGAACATACCGCAATCGAACCTGCAAAATATGTTTAGTTATTCAACCACCAATATTATTATATAATTCAAACAAAAATTTATTCAAACACTAACACATTATCTTGCATAGGTCATGTTCGCTTCTGGTGCGAGAATTGGGCGAGATCGTAATGCTCGTCTACTAGAATACGCATTAACAAAGGGATAATAAGAGTCAGGGGCACTAAGACCTGCATCATGATTCCCTGCCTAATGTGGCGAGGCATACTGTCATATATTTCAATAACACGCTCCTCCAGATCAACCCTAATTTCAAACCAATGACTATCCACACAATGGGGCGCATACAAGAATCGATACCCTTTCCACGGTTTACCGTGCAATGACAATTGGCCCTCAACATATTAGCCCAACAACAAGCCAATAATATCATTCTCGGGGTCTTTGACGAGCGCTTCTAGGTCAGCCATGTTGTACACTTTTTCCCTTTACCTTGATATAGTATTCGGCGATATGCTGCAATCACTTGGTTCACAAAGCCAGAATCCAGAACGATGGATGACTGGTTGAAAAGGTGGGTATACTCGGCTGCCCGCTCTCGCATGTGGAATAGTGCAGTATCAACATGCTAATACAATATCAACATTAAAATGAATATATCAATACTACATCATATGATATAACATGTCATAATCTAAACTTACATAATCCATGAACCACTTATCCGTCAAGATGTCGTCAAAAAACTTCCTAGACACGTCACACATTGCTAACGGTAGCACATCTCTAATAAAAAAACAAAAAACGGTTGATATTTTACTTCACTTAGATCAAATGGTTCCAATGAGGTCAGTACATACAAATTATTATTTTGGCAATACAAACACATCTATTATTAGAATAGAATATTAAATAGAATAATGTATGATATGTAATGATTATAAAATACATGTACTGAGATTATGAAGTTAAATAAGAAGCTTATTTAAACAAATATTTACCTTCTTGTGGCCTTCGCTAACCAACGATTAAGGTCATCAACCTTGGCCTCGTCAACCTTTTTGTGAGGGTCAAACAATGTAATGTTCTTGATTTTATGCCTTTTTTCTGAATTCAAAATAGGTTAGCATTGCGATTCTCTTAGCCTTTCCTTTCCACCCTCGAGGAACAACTCACACTCGGCATGATCTCCGTGGAAATTAATATATATATATTTTTTATTACAACTAGTGAAATATATATCAATACCAGATTTATATATCACCTGCTTCATCATCGTTCGACGTTCGTCTGAGGCCACCAACGCCTGGTTCATTAACAAAAGTTCTCTCATTTTTTAAGACACTCGTGCCGCACGACCACCGACAACCATCTTCTGCATTTCAGATGAAAGTAAGTCCAATTAAACACTACATCATTTAACATATTTTGTCATAAAACATATTATATCGGCCCAACGGATGACACAAATACCTATAACGAATTCTTTTGAGTCGCGGCCTTTACCATCTTCAAATTTTTCTTCATTGATGTCTTCTTGGTTAACACGATGTCTCTCTTTTTTTCCCTCCATCATTTTTAGCAAACAATCAAGCTTCTTCTCTATTACTTCAAACATAGGCTGCACCATGTCCATAACCGCGTGTTTAAAAACATCCAACATTCGATCCATCAGCCTTCCATAACAACAGTAAGGTATTAGGTTAATCCCAATATCATCTCCCCGTTGGCAATACTCACAGTCAGGAATGATAGTCACATAAGCACTCATATCAGGAACGCCATTCCCGTTAGCTCTCGTGCACCCGACATCATCATCATCATTGCACTCGCCGAAATAAAATTCCTCTTGATCATCAAACTTAGTCATTCCCTCCCAGAATGGAGCAGATTTTTCCGCTGTTGTCGGCTCCAATGTGCATTTTACATTCAACTACATGTGATGAAATTGGTTAGAATACTTGTGTTTTGTAAAATATTAATAATCCAAAAGACTTCAAATAATTTGTTACCTTTCCTGTCTCTAAACAGAGGTGAACATCTTTTGCCACTACGTGGTCTTCAACTGACCACTTGATCATTCTCGGGACTGTTTCGCCACATGATTAGGCAAAACTCTCACCGACCTCCGCAATCGATTCGAAAGCCCAAACTTGTACAAAAAAATGATGCAATAATTAACATTTCATTATTCAATTTAAACTAGGTAAAAATTCAAATTTATTCAAACTGAATGCAACCTAGAATCAGATTTCCATAGATTAGTAGATATATACATAAATCAGATATGAGTATAAAATAATAATAACATTCTTTCCACTAAATTAAATTACATCATCATCATCATCATCATCATCATCATCATCATCATCATTATTATTATTACAATTGTTATTATTATTATTATGATTATTGTTGTTGTTGTTGTTGTTGTTGTTGTTATTGTTGTAATTATTATTATTATTATTATTATTATTATTATTACACACACCCAGGTGCAATTATAATGTGTATTCAATAAACAAACATTGTAAAAGTTGGTAAACTTTTAATCATTTAAATTTGTTTGGTCAGAGAGCTAGTGTTGTTATAAAATTGATTTCTATCTTTTAGATTTTGAACCTTAAAAATGCACAATAACTTGTGTTTGATAAACTTTCAAAATTGATCGATTATCCAACAACTCTATTTCAGGCTGCTAATTTTTACAAAGTTCATGCTTTGATTAATCACCATTACTTTTCTTATCAGATCACTAGCTCCATGTATAGGTTTCTGTTAGAGATGATTTATTTATTTTATATATTTAAATAACTAATTATAAATGGTGTAAATGTTTCCACACATAACACAAGTCATCAAAGAATAAAGGGTTTCTCAAAAATCGATTTTAAAATTACGATACCAAATAATTGTACCACTAAAACTGATGCAACAAAGGAAGAAAACATAAAAGCATAGTAAAAGAAATTGTCAAAGATGATAAATGAAAGCTAATGTTTCGAGTGTTTTTAATAAAACTGGAAGATGCCAACAATTACAAATGTATCAACCCCGAACGAGAAAACTCAGTTCATTGCATTTCACTCCTCAACGAAGTGGAAAACCAATTTTCAGGCATCCAAGAAAATATCAAAACTTGTAATTATTATGGATTGAGCTTTTACAAAGGTTACACTTCCCGAATTTACTTTGAAAAGTTAAGCAAAAAATCACTAAACTCTAAACTACAGCAATTGGAAACGTAAGCAAAATAAAAGCTGATCAAAATTCATAAAATCACCCAATTTTTGGAATTTACGGCTAAATTACCAGCTAGAAAAAAAAAGTCGTTCATTCATACAACAATCAAAGTGGGGCGAGATCACAAACCCCTAAAATAGACACCACAATATCATGAATTAATGAAAATTTAACACACAAAAAAACTGAAAATATAAACTATAGGACTTTTCTACTAAAAAAAAACACTCACCTTAAAATAAATTTATTCTTGCACTTCAAATTGATGCTGCGAATATTGAACGGTGTCGAACAAGAGATTGAACAACTTTGCTCTATTGCCGTTGTCTGCTATCTGCGATCAAGTCTACGAGCCCCTGCTCTATTAGCTTCCCGAAATCCTCCAAACCTACTTTGACAAGAGGTGGCAGGAGCGCAGCGTGGGAAACCGATGAATTCAAATTGGGTTTTAGGATTAATTAGGTTTTATGATTTTGGGTTTTAAGATTAATTAGGTTTTATGATTTGGGGTTTTAGGATTACTTAGGTTTTATGATTTTATGATTTCGGGTTTTAGGATTATTTAGCTTTTATGATTTTGGGTTTTATGATTAGTTAGTTTTTTTAAAATATAATTATGATTTTCGTGGGTGTTTTGTGATTAATAAATTTTTGAGGTGTTTTGTAATAAATTATAAATATTTGTTCATTTATTTAATTTAGTTAGGCATTCTAGACAATAACAAATTAATATTGATATTTTAACTAATAAGGTTATATTTATCTATGACACGTGACATTCATTCAAGGGGTACATATCGACAGAAAAGTACGATGGGTACCTGTACGTAGAAAAGCCCAAAAATGTTTCTTACTTTATACCCCATAAAGTAAGAATATTTGTTATTTTATATTCGAAAAAAAAAGAAAAACTCTTATTTTATTGTGAAATTTCTTACTTATTTCCTAAAAAAAGACATTCTTAATTTATGTTAAAAAAAGTAAGAATTGTTTTACTTTATATATAAAAAAATAAGAAAATTTCTTAATAAGAATTTCTTATTTTATGTTTGATTGACAAAAAAAAAATAAAAAAAACTCGCCGGTAAAACTCCGGCGACATCGGCGGCGGGTGGGCTGGCGGGGTGGAATGGAGTAGTGGTGGTGGTGGTGGTTATTTATATTATTTTTAATAGGGGTAAACTTGTAATTGTATATTTATGATTGAATTATTTGATATTTTATATAAATAGTTAGAATATTCAATAAAAATATTTTTTTTATTTAATATTTAGTAATTGCCCCAAAAAAATTAAGTTGAATGATACAACGAGTATAAATGCCTTCAAACATAAATTTATCATTCAATTTAAGTTTTCCATTATTCTTTGTTTTTGTATATAATTTTATTATTATTAAACGGCAGTCTTTCCAATCGTTTTCTGACCTCTCTTCTGCATCACTCGCTCTGCAAGATTTCGATTTGGGGGAAAATTAAAATTAAATTAGCAAAACGTGGTCGCTGCAATTCTGATCCCTTTGACATCGACATATTTTGGTTTGTGCCTCTACAGGTGAGAAAAGGGATCTCGCCTTTTTTTTCTTTTCTCTACTTCTCGTCAATTTCTTCCAAATTGAAATCATCATCGAGTTTCAGATCCAGCTCTCAACGCAGGAATTTGTAACAGCACTTCTCCTAATTATTTTTCTTATCTTTGTGTGATTTGGATTAGACAGTTGATCGACTCAATTTTTTCCAAATTCTGCTTGGGCTTGGGCTGTTCATAAGGAGATGGCAACGGTTTCGGTGGCATTAGTGGCGGCTTTGCTAGTACTCACGGCTCAGCTGCCTTTGGGGCTCACTTTCTCTACGGGCCCCGCATTCCTATGGTCAACTCATTTAGATGGGTAATAATATTCATATTGCTTCCAACTAATTATAGTTTCATTTTTATTGTGATTCGATATCGGATCGTTCATGAATCCATATGGCTAAATTATGGTGTTCCTGACTACTTGTTGCGAATAAAGGTTGCTGTTTTTTCTTTTTTTAAAAAGATATCAGTAAGCTTCATGTTTTCAATCTACTATTGTATTATATACTTTGTCTCTTCTTCATTTTAGCTTAGATTGATGCTTGTATATAGTATCTGGTGATATAGGATGTTCACATCATTTTAGGTATATTAAAACATGCATCATCCATTTTTTAGAGAGCCTATAGAGGAGAGGGATCAAATAGAAACCAAGTTCTGGTGTGGGAACTAGGCACTATACTATTATACGGTGTGTGTGATGCTATAATCAGCTATGTACAGTTCTATATAATATATTTACAAAATTCCCACCGCCTGTTTTACTATTCCCTTGATTAGCATTGTACAATGTACACAACTAATAATAGCATCACATAACGTATTATAGCACAGTGCTTAGTTCTCTCAAGATTCTCACATGATACTGACCCTATATATATAGTTTCACTTATATCGAATCTCATTTAGTTTGTCTTCACATTAAGTTATTTAAACACTTTCCGTGCTGATTTCATCAATGTATTCTATATTCCTTGAGTTGTAATGCAGTCAATTATTTTTATATTTGAGTAATTATATATGTAAGACGAAATTCGTTATATTTATGTTATTCATATGCCTTTAATTCTTTTTCTTTGAACTTGTTGAACTGAATGTTCTCTATCAACTCTTGTGATGGTGTGGCAGAAAGAAAGGAATGGTTGACTACAGAATTGTCTCTCCAAGAGATTTAGCCAAGTCTGCAATGACAGAAGGTGGATGGCACGATCACCTGGTATATCTTTCTGTCTTTGTTTTAATTTCTGATTACAATTATCCTTCTTATCATAGAATCAAGTGATTTCTTTGTAATGCTTAGAGCAACTAAGTATGAAGATGTATCTGGTAGAAATCAGTAGCAGAATTATATTAACTAGGGTCGTGCTTTCTTGCCGTCTCAACTAAAAAATCTTGTGATTTTATTGTCTTCAGTGCTCAAGAGAGGAAGCTCAACACTCTAAGAATTTTGCCTTTCTTTTCGTTGGGACAGAGGTATAACTATTATTTTTTTGCTCCTTTTCTGCAAGAAAATAACCTATCTTTTATGCTAACCCTGCCCCACATTCACGTGAACGAAAATAGAATTCTCTTTCGACTTCTGTTATTGTTGCATCGTAATTGTTCACATCGTACATATTTATATGGATGTGGACGATCAGGTTCCTTAAAAATACTGTTCGGATGCATTTCGTTCCAGCATATTTCTTAAGGATATATGAATGACTTATTTTATGTTATATTTCCTATTATTGTGTAATATATATAACCGGTAATGAATAATGTGGAAGTTTATTTATTATCTTACTAAGTAGTTACTTGTCAGCATGTAAAGAATAGACTTGACGAGCCAGACTCACATATTTTTCTACTACAAACTTTTAACTGGAGATCTTAAGAAAATACTTATATGTTGCTTGATGCATCACTTGGCTTTAGTGATTCATAGCTTGACATATCATAAGAACTATTAATCTAGCTGTCATGCAATAGGCTTATTATTTATTTATTTTCGATTTCCCTCTGTTATGGAGCTTGAAGCATGTTTTTCATTGTGCAGTTGCAATCTCTTGATATTTCCAGACCCTCAAAGACTGATCCCGATCTTGTAGACTTGCTCAAGGTTAATTAGTTCGTCTCTACTTGATTAAATTCCATGTTATATTAGTATTTACATTTATTTCAGCATTAAATTAATTTACACATCTTGATTCTAAAGTATGGTTTCATCATGGATAGGACTCTTTCTCAAACTCCAACCTCTCTTTGGCCTTTCCTTACGTAGCTGCTGGAGAGGAGAAAGTAGCCATAGAAAGCTCTTTCATTTCAGAGTTAACCGATACTTGTCAGCATGAGTTCGCGATCGGCAGTATTGCTTTAGTGGGGTCGTGCTCTGTAGAGGGTGAAAATTTTGATAAACTAAGTGATATTCACTCAGTTCATGTGAGTACTACTGATGATCTTTTGCACATTTAATTGCATTATTTTATATTTAGTCCTGAGTGGCATAATGCAATTTACTGGTAGGATTACTTGAGCTCAAGGATTGCGAATTCTGACGGGCGTAGGGATCTGATTGTGCTATGCCCTGGAGGCTCACTAGAATCTGATCAACAATCACATTCTGAGAGTATGCTATTAAAAGGGTTTCTGAAGTTAATTTTATTTTTTTAATAAACTAAAATACTCGAGTCGTCTCCATTTAGCCTGGAAATTGGACTGAACAGTTTGTTTTACATGCAGGCAGCATTCTTTCTCAACTTCTCAATTCTGTGAATGAATTGGGTGCAAAATACACTTTTCTCTACATCTCAGATCCGCTTAGATCTGCTAGTTACCTCTCACATCGGGGGCTAGAAAGATTTCTTGCTGAAGGGACCATGGGAAATGGATCAGCTAAACCTACTCTCTGTGATGGAGTTTGCCAGATTAAGTCATCTCTGTTGGAAGGAATTTTTGTGGTAATTTTTATTTTATTTTATTTTGGTGGTTGTTAAAATGCCTCTATGATCTGTTGAACAAAATAGGCTGATAGCAAAGATAAGGGGATTGCAAATAAAAAAAATGTGAAATTTCAATTTGGTTCTTTTACTCTTCTCACACCAGTTTCAGTGCACTGTTTATTTGTCAAATATAGGTTTTCTTGCATTCACAGTGTCAATATTTGTGGGTTTTGTAAAATTTTCAGGGAATTGTTTTGCTCGTAATTTTGATATCGGGGCTTTGCTGCATGATGGGAATTGATACTCCCACAAGGTTTGAGACTCCACAAGATTCTTGATCAGTTTGCCTGCGAAGGATATATATTTTTGGGTGGTGGTGATATCTGCTTTGTAGTCTCCCAGTACTTGTTTACTCGTGAGTGAACAAGCAACATTCTGCTTATGTGTACCTTTTATAAGAGAGTGATCAATTAAATAATTGAATATTGGCTTTTGTCCAATAGTTGGTGCGAGAGTTATGTATTGTTACGTTTTCGTTGTTTCTCCCGCGTGTAGATGCGTATATCTTTTTAAACTTGCCCTTTAATGTTTATTTGTTGATAAATATTTTCTCAGAGTATTTTACTGGTTTCCTTTTTCCTTTTTTTCCCCTTTCTTTTTTCCATTTCCTTTTTCAAGCAGATATGTGCTTTCAATTTTAATATTAGAAACTTATATTTCAGAACCTCCTAACTAGTAGTTTATATAGTACAGGCAATGTTATGATGAAGCTCACTTGATGTAGAAAATTCTGCCTTGTTTGTGTGCGCATCATTCATGAATAATGAAATTTGCGCCAGGTTTACCTTGCTGGGACATACATACGTGTGTGTTGATTCATCAGCTATATGCGTTTCTTTTTGTGGTCAATTGGCACTCTTCAACCGAAGTCAGATTGAAATGAATGTTGCTTCATTACTAGATCAGATTGTGTTAATTGCGTGTTCCACTCTGTTGAATAATTTACATGCACGAATATATATTAAAATTAACACCACACATTGAGAACCAGTGGTACTTATATTTAATAAATAAGGTAGAGTTTGTCTTCAACCAGTCTACTAATAAAACAAAAACCATTATGTTAAAGGTCGCAATAGAGGTGTTCCGAAAATTACTACATTGATAGATCTTAAAAGGGTGCGAGGTTGGTGTTGAGAAGATTACCACCAAATAGTAGAGAGCTGATTGAAAAATTAAATTCATCTTTTATTCTACAGTTTATCTAACCCGAGGTCAAAAGCATAATGTCAGACAGAAAACAGATTTTGCAAGGGTGCAAGGATAGTGTTTAGGAAATTACTAAATTGAAAATTTGACGGTAAAGCCAAAATTTAGGAAAGAAAATGAAAAATGGTAATCCGAGAACCAAACGTCTCAAGACCAGTTTCTTTTCGCAGTTTAGAAAACCAGTCCGGTTTGTCTGGTTCACCCGGTAATCAGTCACCTTACTAGATGTTCACCTCTGAAAACCGTATATCAACAATACTGGTGCAAATACTAGTTGTACCGGCCAATTTAATTTTTTCAATATTTTTTTTTCTTTAATGTATTGTAATTTGTATTTAACATAAATAAAAATACTAGGTGTAAAACCCACAATTTTTGTGGAAAATATAAGAATGCAAAAAATACGCAAAATTAATCAACAAAACTATCAGAAAAACCCACATATTACGAGAGCAAATTCTATAATATTGAAGAAAAAAAAAATTAAAAGAAGCCTTTTAAATATATGTAATTTGTTGAACTCATACCCTTGAAATTGTAATTTGTATCTTGCACGACAAATGAAAAATGTTTTCGATATTCTGAAATATAATGGGGTCTATTTGTAATTAAGCATGTTTTTGTGATAGTTCATTTAATTAACTTTAAAACAATCTAAAACTTGAATGAAGAAAAAAAGATATAAAATAGTAAAACATTAGGAAGTAGAGATTAATAAAACTTTTAGCGTATGTTTGTACTCGTTGTTCTTACATTCTATTTTGTATCTTTATTTTTGTACTCCCTCCGTCTCGTTATATATGTCACAATTCGAAAAATTTTTGTACTCCCTCCATCCCTTTCTATTTTTCGTAATTTGAAAAAAAAAATCCGTTCTATCTGTCGCATTTATATTTTCAAGAGAAAACCATTATTATTATTTACTTTCCCAATAAAAATTAGAGGTTACTTTACTACTTCTACCCCTACCTGTATTATTTCACACTTTTAATTATTTTAAACAAAATGATATTATGGTCAGTTGGTACCTATAATTATAACACCAAAGACTATCTTAGTAGTTTGAGGCAGAGGAGGTAGATCGGCTGATTCGTACATATTTGTTATGATATATATATATATTCTAAATCATATATATATATATATATATATATATATATATATTATATATATATATATATATATATATATATATATCGGATTGGGTTCAAATGGAACCATGTCAATATATGCGAACCTAGGGACTCATCTTAACCATTAGATTGGATAATCTTGATGGTTGAGATTATGACATGTCACCATGGTAATAATTAAAAAAATCCATTAAATAATTAAAAAGGGTATTTTGGACATATAACAACGTTTATGAAGAGCACTAAATTGCTTTTTAGAAAGCACAACGGATATATGACTGCAAATTCAAAATTTTATAATAAAACTCAAATTTTCAACGAACCATAACTTTTTTAATTTTTATTTATTTTTAATGAAATATATATCAAATTAATCACATTCTCAAGATCTACGATTTAAGATACATATTGCATATTTAAAAATGTAAAAATAAATAAATATAATTAAATTTAAAAATCTGAATATTAAAAGCATTGTATATGACTATTTAAAGCACTACACAAGTCTTCAGCAGTGCTTTTTTTTTTTTTTTATGTTGGCAGTGCTAGTTTTTTGAGTGCTTTTTTAATATTGTTGCGTCGCTTTTTTTACTACACTACCACTGCTTTTTTAATATTGTTTCTGCATTTCGGCTGTCGGACGAGTCAAATGGCGTCCGAATCCACCCCAAACCGTTCGGCCTAATCCAAATCCAACAATCGAGCCAGCGAACCCACGTAATCGAGCCACCACCTACCAACCCCAATCGGACCCCCTGTCCAAACACACTGACACTGCTCATATTTCACCACCGCCGACAATCCAAACAACCACCGAACAACCCAAACAACCACCACCGAAAATCGGCCCACAACCATGGCCGAGGTAATGGCTGGAGCCGAAGGACGCGGCGGATGGAAACCGGCCCGAGCCCGCCTCGTCGACGCCCCACAGCTGCCGCCGGAGCCGCTGCCACCGGCCCAATTCACAAAACATCCACGACGACGAATCTGAAAATTCAAACCACACCTGGCCCATTATTCTGGAAAATTACAGGCCCAACCCTATCAGCACAAACCCTGTTCCCCGGCCCACGTTGGGTTCTGGCACCACCTCCAACATTCGGGTCGGTAGCCCTGACGCCGCCAGATCCGAGCCCATCGCAGCCTTCCGGAGAGTCCGTCTGCACACCCATTTCCTGCGGGTAATCTCAACGGATATCTCCCAAACGCAGACGGCTGCGGCGAGGC
The DNA here is from genome assembly GCA_014905375.1 of Phtheirospermum japonicum. NCBI lineage: Eukaryota > Viridiplantae > Streptophyta > Magnoliopsida > Lamiales > Orobanchaceae > Phtheirospermum > Phtheirospermum japonicum. The sequence continues at coordinate 146,913 of BMAC01000927.1, forward strand.
AGAGGAGAGAGAGAATGAGTGAGAAGGGAGCGGGGGAAATCGGCCAACATCACCACCTTCACCTGGTGTTCCCGTTTCGCTCGGTGCAAGGCGGCGCTCGGCCACACCTGGGTCACCGGCTCACGGCGAGTGAGAAGGTAGCGGGGAGATCGGGGGTGGGGTGGGGGGGTGGGGGGGGGATGGGGAGGCGCCGGTGATTCCTTGGGCCGGTGTTCTGCCCAGGCCCGCCGGCGCTAGACGGCAACCTGTATCACCGGTTCAGATCGGGCCAGTGGAGAGGGGTGCGGCGGGAATCGGGGATGGTGGATGGGTTGACTTTGGAGATGCTGATGGGAATCCGGGATGGGGATGCTTAGGGTTGTTTTTAATTTGATTTCAGAGTATCCGGTAAAAAGACGTAAAAACCCCTTGCTTACCATATTATTGATTTACTGAATTTTAAAAAATAGAAAAAATCTGGTCCACACAAATGATTTGATCTGAGGTCCAGATTGGTCCCTAAGTTCGCATATATTGACGTGGGTTCTATTTGAACCTAATCCTATATATATATATACACTAGTTTAACACCCGTGTATTACACGGGATTATAAAAACTAAATATGAAAAATATTTGTGAAGATTATAAAGTTTTAAATCGAAAATAAAAAATTGAAAGGATGTGTTATCAAACCCGTGCCCTGTTCAGTTTATTAATTATTATAATTATTGATTAATATTATATTTTAATATTTTACATACTTATAAAAATTCAAAAGATGTCACATTTTCAACCCGTCTCTAATCTATATTAATTAATTATTATTAAATTATTTTATATTTTTGTTTAGATTAATTTTGTTAGTAATTACAGTTACATAACTTGAAAAAATCAAAAGGTGTCATACTCTCAAGCCTTCTCGTATTGTGCCATTGTCTAATAAATATTAATTAATTATTATATAATTTTATTTTTTTTATATTTATATTGAATCATTACTAACATATAGTTACATACTCCAATTATTGCAAATATATTATAATTTACATATATAGAATATTTAAAATTTCAAAATTAAATTATTTCAACTTTTATTATAAATACAATTTATTAATTATTTTCATTAATAATTTTTTTTGTAATTAAAATTACTTCATATGTAATTTGTCTTTTAATTAAAATAATTAATTTAGATTTTTTTCTACTAATTATATATGACTTATTTATGTTATTATTTTAGGAGTATAAAAGAAAGTTATTGAATTAGACAAAATATAAGGGAAAAAAAACTATTAAGTTAGGCTAAATATAATAAAAATAAAATATTAAATTAGGGAAGATACAATAAAATAAAAATATTAAATTAGGTATAAATTAGGCTCGGATGACACATAAGCAGCCGAAACACCAAGAATTTTTATTATCCAAGCGAAGTAGAAACAGACACATACATAGGAGGATTTTGCAAAAATATACTTGTTTAAACACCTGTGTATTATATGCGACTTATCAAAAGATAAATATAGAAAAGATTTATGATAATTATTTAATTTTAAATCTAAAATAAAATACTAAAATAATGTATTCCCAACCCGTGCCTTGTACATGTCTAATCTATTTATTAATTATTATAAATATAATTTTGTATTTGATGTTTAATTAAATTTATTAATAATCTTAGTTACATACTTACAAAATTTTAAAAGGCGTCACATTCTAAACCCGTGTCTAATGTCTATTTTATTAATTATTATTATTAAATTATTTCATATATTAATGTTTAGAATAAATTCGTTAATAATTATTAGTTACATACTTTGATATATTCAAAAGATGTCATACCCTCAATTCGTGTCGTATTGTACTGGTGTCTAATCAATGTTTATTAATTATTAGCATATAACTTAATATTTTTATGTTTAGATTGAATACATTACAAATATTTAGTTATATACTTAAATTATTGTGAATAACTCATATTTTACCTATATATAATACTTGAAACTCCAAGAATAAAATTATTTAAATTATAATATCAATAAAAATTATTTAATTATTTTCATAATAAAGTTTTTTTTAATTAAAATTATTTCATATGTAGTTTTCATTTTAATTAAAATAACTAATTTAGATATTATCTACTAATTATATATGACTTGTTTCTATCTTTATATTAGGAGAATCAAAGGAATTGATTAAATAAGGAAAAATATAATAAAAGAATTAAATTAGGTAACATATAATAAAAAGAAAAGTATTAAATTAGGTAAATATTAGGCTCGGATGACACATAAGCAAACGAAGCACCAGAATTTTTTATTTGTCAATCGAAGCATACGAAGCAGACACATAGGTTAGGAGGATCTTGCATTAATATATAGGGGTGATATATATATATATATATATATATATATATATATATATATATATATATACATATATATGTGGTGTTTTAGTTAGATTTGTTATTAATTTCGGTATAGATTGGATAACTTGAGCATATTTTCATATTTATGTATCTCCGGCTTATTTTACCATGTTTTATGTTTATTTTCGAGATTTTGAAGCATTTTGGTCTTGAGAAGGACGAGTGTGGGCCTGCGAGTGGAGTTTCAAAGAGATTGGGCCCCGATTTGATGTATTACCTCTGACACTGGGTCTGTTATCCACACTGGGTTACCCTGTGTCAGCACATCAGATTGGCTGACACTGGACTCACATCCGGTCAGATGGACCTGACATCTGGTCGGATTTCTTGGCAAAAGACTACATCCGGTCAGATAGACCTGACATCAGGTCAGATTTCTTGACTAAAGACTCCATCCGGTCGGTTCTTCAGACCATCCGGTTGGATGCGAACGTTACAAACTCGGATGTTGAAAAGATTTTCAGTTACGAAATAGTTTTTGGAAGGCTACAAAAGACCAGGAAGAGAAGCTGAGAGAGATAACCAATTATTCACCGTCCGATTCGTGACAGACTGGGACGAGAACTACTTCGCGAACCTCTTGGAGATGACAACCCAAGAGTGTTCTTGAATCTTTCGTCATTTCATTTTCTTTTTTTCCAATTCAAATACTTAGTTTTTCACACCTTAGATAGATATTAGATTGATAATCACTTCTCGGACGTTGGACGTAGATTAGCTTTGATTCGTGCGCTTCCTAATTTGAACGTTGACGATTTACATTTCCATTTAGTAAGCTTTCTATTTCTTTCATCTTGCCATTCCAATTTATGTTTCATTTGATTATGTGTTTCTTGTTGAATTGTGATGATGTTGCTTTGTTAGTTGAGTTTTATGTTGAATTATTGAACTTGTTGATGATAGTTGGTTAGATACATGGGTCTAGTGTTTGAAATCATTTAGAACCATCGATTAAGATCGTCGGGCGTTTGATGTACACGTTGGGATTGACAACCCCAACTCGTAGACTAAGTGTTCGATGAAATGCCAATTGATCGTGGAGACGATTCTAGAGCACTAGACCCCCGTTTTATTAATCTTTTAAAAAAGTCTTCATTTTCATTTTACAATTTGTTGTTAAAACTTTTATTAACTTTAGTTAAGTTCTTGCATAGAGATTGACGCTCTCTTTGCAAGATTAGTTTTTAAATCGCTCGTAGTTTAAATCATCATCGTAGTTATTTTGAATGATCAAACAAAAACCCCTTTGTCCGCGTATTTATCATAGAATTTTTATTATTTTCTCGTTCGTAAATTCAAACTAAAATAACTTCCGATTAGCCTTCCTCGAGAGATTCGACTCGTGTTAACTTGCCAGTCTACAGTGACCCTGTTCTCATGCCGGCGAACTAAAACCTTTTCAAAGTAGACGTGCATTATTTAACTAGATTTAATTTTGAAAAGATAATTTATTCGACTCAAAATTTTCCGCCGTTGCCAGGGAAGGCTAAAGGTTGTGAATTTTTGTGTTTGCTTTTTTTGACCTTTGTTTGTGTTGTGAATTGTTTTGTTTGTGTTTAGTGTTGCTTGGGGTTTTTGTTTTTGCTTGTTTTTGTTATTTTATGCCAGTGCATTTAATCATGTGCATTGAGTATTGTGTATGCAAGGTACATCCTCTGAGGCCCCAGATCGAACGAGCCATTTAAAAAAATAAAAAGTTGAAAAAACTATCTTTCTATTGAGCGTCTCCTTCATATGGCAGTACGATTTTGATGAGTTCTACTTCGAGCAACTCCTGATATTCTATGGAATCCCGAACGAGGACCCACTGAAGTTCATCCGAGAGTACGATGCCATCACCCGTACTTTCCCTCTTCTCGGCCTCACGAAGGATCAAGTGAAGATGTGACTCTTCATTTACATTCTAAAGGATCGGGCAAAATCATGGTTGAGAAACTTGGAGCCCGATTCCTTGGACAAGTGGGAGGAAGTGTACGACTGTTTAATGGGGTTGTTTTACTCATCTGAATGGGCTCCACCTCTAAATTCTTACAACTCGAGCCTCAATGGTCCACATGCTTCACCCAACCACTACAATCCGAGTTTTGACCCTCACACCCCACCACATAGTTCCTATCGCCCGATACTTGATGAGAACTCTTATGATCCAGGTTTTTAACCTTCATACGCTCCTTCCGCCTCACCTTCTTATTACACGGGATATGACTCATATGCTCCACCCGATTTCAATTTTTTCTATCCGACCTACGACCCTTATGCCCCTTCCGACTCGATTCCCTACTACCCGAGCTATGATGAATATAAACCAGAAGATCAATTTTTGACGTGGCAGCAAAATCAGGAAGCTGAGACCATTCGTCATCAGGATGAACTTGCACAATCGACTATACAGGAAGACCTTTTTAAGACTATGAAGAATTTTGAGACAATGTTTGGTCAAATAATGGCTTCTTTAGAAAAATTGTCGAATGAGAGAGATAAAATTTCAAGTCAGCCAGAGATGCCGATTTTTTATGTGGTGGAGCCCATCTTGGACGTTGAGGATTCGAGCATGAACGCTTATTTTGGAGAGGTGTGTAAAGATATTGAGATCAGGGATTCAGTTGAAAGCATCACCCCCGTTGTGCTATTTGAAGAGGTATTGGACAGGAATGTTGGGATGTTGCCGTTGGAGAGCTCGGAAGATATTGGAGAGTCGGGCTTACTTGCTTTTTGAGGGGATGTTGGAGTTGAGATGACGGATTTGGAGAAGGGAGTGTTTTCTGATCCGCATTGCGTTCTGCCCGATGTTTTGACCAATCTTAACATTGAGGGGGTAGAAGAGGCAATCGAGAAGGAGTTTAGGTTGGTGGATAATCATTCCTTTTGTTCGACCGACTTTCTAGTCATCCCAGTGACCGAACATTGCTCCACACTCCGGTTGACTTTCGATCTCTTCTCGGTGATCGATTACTCACGGTTCCGACCTCCAAAGCCGGTTGGACATTTCATTTCTCTCATCATGGAAACTATTCAACGTGCCCACCTTGGTGATCTTAATTACCCGCTATTTCTCCTGGAGAATACTAAGGCGTGATAGTCATTTATTTCTGGATCCCGGATAACATCACTGTGTAAGTCGTCGAGCAAAAGACGTTAAAAATTGCACTTATTGGGAGGTAACTCAAGTTTTCGTTATTTTTTTTCCGTAATTTTGTTTATTTATATTTATATTTTTCTTATTTTATTTTTTACATATTTTCGTATGTGATAAGATGGAGTTGGGTAGATTTGATAACGGTGTGTTAAGTGTGCAAGGAGTGACAAAAACCAGCAATCCCAGATAATCCGATCGGATACCATACCCCAAAGAACAATCCGACCAGATTGGTGCAGTGGCCTGGCCGGACAAAACCTTCTGGAGAACTATCCGACCGGATTGGTGCAGGGGTCCGGCCGGACAAGACTTTCTGTCACACCATCCGACCGGATGCTGCTGCAAACTTACCATCACCCCATTTGAAGAGTTCCATCTTCCTCTCCAGACGGCATGGACATTTAGGCGGGCCCGAGCCCCAGTAATTTATCACTTTCTATCCCAACTCTAATTTTTCATTTTTAGCAATTTTGTTTGATTTTTCTGTTATGTATCCTTGAGTGTCTGTATAACCATTCGACTAACTATTCGCATGTTAGTTGATTCGACTTTTTCCTTTTATGCATGCGTAGTCGTTTTGGTCTAATGGTTATGTTTGAGTTCTTATTTTATGTTGACGTGCGTTGAAATCATTTCCATGCTTATATGTGTTTGTGCTGGCTTGCCTATTGAAATCATGTATTGTGTGATCTAACGTTAGAGTCTTTTGAGCTTGTTTAGTGCAGAAATTTTCAAAACCTACTTATATATATATTTTAAAACAACACTTAGCCGTTTGCAAATTTCGCAAAGCTTTAAAAACTCGATCTTCTTATTTTCAAAAGTTTGAATAAAACCCTAGTAAGGAGCTTTATGTATTTATCAACATTTCATGCTTTGATTCGATGAGTGTTTTGAGAAGTCTCTAAAGTCGCATGTGTATATTTGGGTTTTAGAAATGACGATAGGTACATATAAAACCCGATTTCTGCTATATTCCAAATAAAAACCAATATAAATTCCTAATGAGCCCCTTTGAGCCTTTATTCCATCTCTTTATTAGCCATGAGCATCATTGTAGCTCTTATTTCAGTTAAGTTTGTGAGATGAGAGTTTATTTTTGGTTTATTGAGATTTGACGTTTGCAGGGTGGGAATTAGTATTTCTAAAAAAATTGAAATTAAGTGTGCTTAAGTTTATAAGAGCACCAAGTTGTTAAAAATAAAGCCTATGTATAAAGGCAAACAAGTATAGAAGGAAGTAACGCTCATGTTTCTTAGGATCGAGCGTGTTAGCTTGGGTTTGAGGTGAGACATAGCCTGGGTTAAGGCTAAGAATAATGATATATAGCTATTTTGGTAAGAATGAGGAGCAAAAATTTGCTCTATGCTTAGAAAAATCGATTGAGTGAGTTATTGATTGCGTTTGTTTGCAAGTTAGCCACACATCTTTATATATGAAATACCCTACCAAAGAGCCTACAGTACAACCCTAAAAGTCCTCATTCGATTCTTGACCAAATGTGCACACATGTGCGATATGCAAGTTTTTGATTTTCACGAGTTGTTGAATTCATGTTTATGTTGATCCGAGCGTATACACTTACCTTTTGAAAAACACGAGCGAATGAGTGCACCATTATATATTTCCCTTTTGTGAGGATGCATTCTTTTGATTTCAAGGAGAAAAGATAACACGAACTTAGCTTAAGAGTTTTCGACAAAATTGTTTATATTTGCAAAACTATATTGTATGCACAACATGGCTCTTTGATCTAGCTACTTTCATACTTACTTGGTTTTGATTCTTTCGTTTGTTTGAGGACGAGCAAACCAATAAAATGTGGGGTGGTTGATTCGTACGTATTTATTATGATTTATATATATATATATATATATATATATATATATATATATATATATATTTAGGTGGTGTTTTAGTTAGATTTGTTATTAATTTCGGTATAGGTTGGATAGATTGAGCATATTTTCATATTTATGTATCTCCGTCTTATTTTACCATGTTCTATGTTTATTTCAGGGATTTGAAGCATTTTGGTCTTGAGATGGACGAATGTGGGCCTGCGAGTGGAGTTTCAAAGAGATTGGGCCCCAATTTGATGTATTACCTCTGACATTGGTCTGTTATAGAAGTGTAGTTTTTAGTGGTTTTGGAACATTAAAGGTTCTATTGGCTTGGTATTATCAGAAATCGATTCGATTGTGAGAATTAAGGTGTTTCAGGCTTTTAAGAGTAAAGGAAAATGATAGTAAAGCAATTGACCTATCTAAACTAAGCTAAAAAATGAAATTGCATGTTGGTCGGATGCCTCGGTCGTGTGCCTTAATAGAAAATGCAAGCAAAAATGAAAATTAAGAAAGAACAAGCAATGTTTCATCAAGTACAAGCATGAAAGCACAAGGTACAACCATGTTTGCATGAGCATAAAAACCTGAATAATGCAAATTGACAAAATCAAAAGCATGAATGGAAATAGCAATGAAAATTGACGTCAAAGTTTAGATCTTTACGAAAAACAACAAGCAACAAAGAGTAGATCTAGGATTTAAGCATGAAAATAAAAATCAAAATAAAGCATATGAAATACTTGAAATAAAAATGATCAAGGACTCGATCTATGATCTAGACGTGTCGCTAATCTAGATTCCATGGACGATTCACAAGATCCAACAAGAAATCAAAGAGCTAAGGCAAAAAACATGAAATTGAAGAACAAGCATGGAAATGAAAGGAAACTTACTTGAATTAAGAAAGGAAACAAAGCTTTAATGTAAGTGCAATCAAAAGTAACAATCCAAGGGAGTACTTGGATTCTTCTTAGGCTTACAAACCCAAGGAGGTGCTTGAAATTGAATCTAAATCTAGAAAGAGAAATTACAACAAAGCTTGAAATTAAATCTAAAACCTAAGAAAGAGATAATCATCCAAGAGCTTGAGAGTAATTTAATCCCAAACCCAAGCTAAGGTTGGGTGGAAAGAGGTGTCCTTCATTGGAGCAAGATGTAGGCTTTTTATAGTTGTTTGTAGGGGCAAAACCATAAAAAATGCTCAAAATTCCCGAAGTCTCAGTGGCGCAGTCGATCGACTGCAGGGGTGTCGATCGACTGCCCTGCTGATTCAAAGTTGGCTACTGTCCGGCAGTAGATTCGGGGCTCTTTCAGTCGATCCGTTGTCGGTCGATCGACCACCAGTCGATCGGGCAGTCGATTTGGAGCTTTTCAGACGATCGTGGATGCTTTCGGCTTGGATTTCTTGTTTTCCAGTCCAAAACGTCCGCCGAGTGAATATATTCCTTTTTTAGCCACCTACAAAATAAGAATTCAAACTTAAAAACCCAGAAATAGCACAAACATCTTCATAATTTGTACAATTTAAGCCTAGAAGCAAATAAACACGAAAATGACCTAAGATTTAGAATAAACGACTCAAAATGACTAAAAACAACGCTAAACTCTAACTAAAAATACTTGGAAAAACACAACAATTACATGCAAAACAACTACCCCACACTTATCGGTTTGTTCGTCCTCGAACAACGAAAAGAATCGAGAGTGTACATGCAATGAACATTTAAAAATAAAAATCCTTGTGCTTATCCTTATTAATATGATGGGATTATCAACATAGACTCGCTATCGTCAAGCATTGCTCGTATTACTCTTTCCCAAATACAAGCCAAATCGATGGCTTCCTCTCAAAGGAAACTTTGAGGGTGTTCGCTCAATTCGCTCAAGTGTTTAGTATATAGGACGTGTTTACGCTCAAGTCGTTCAATACATGCACCTTGTCAAGATTTCACAAATCGGACGCTCAAAATTGCTCATAGTTCATGACCAAATAAGAATCGAAAGAGGTCTTTATTTCGGGTTGTAATGTTGGCTCTTTAGTGAGGTATGGAACATTTGGATATAGTGGCTAACACACGATCAAAAGTGATCAATAACACACAAGAATCCTAAATTCTAAAACCCGAAGCTTATAATCGCTTCACCTTTCCCAAGTTACCAAACTCTTGTTCGAAACCCTTTCGTATGCTCACACTCTTTTCCGAATTTATTTCACAACACTTATAAGATTTTTGAATTTATTTCTATTTACTAAACTTAGCCTTTTAGAATTAGACTTTTCATTTGAACGCACGCTTTATCACTTTTGTGATTTGTGTTGGAGTATTATTCTTCTTCTCTTTTTTTTTCTTGTATAAGAAACTCAAAACCCAAAACCCATAATCGATTTTCTTCAGATTTCTCATCAACTAGTCATACACTCTTACCTCACAATTTATGAAGATATAAGAGCTAAAATCGAGCTCGGCTAACAAGAAACGGGACATAGGCTCAAGGGGGCTCGTTTGGGATTTTTAAAGTAGCTTAAATATATGGATATGGCCTGAACAAGGGTGATATATGTGCCTCGAGGTCATTTTCGAATTCAATCATGTACGAGCAAAATCAAACCTCCTCAATGCAATTCCCATAAAAATACAAGCAAGCCGATAAATCACACATAGCTAGTCACTAGTTTACACCGAATTCGGGAGAGCATTGCAATATTTTCACGAGAAAATGTTGATTATATATATATATAGGCGGGTTTTGGACGAAACACAAAAATTTAACTCCTTACACAAGAGGCCATAAACATGTAAAAACCCAACAAGTAAACTACTCAAACTTCCAAGCATGTGGAGATTGCTCAACAATGTAATAAACACATAAAAGACACAAAAATGACTCAACCATACAAAAGCGCAATTAGTAAGCGTCACTTCGCCAAGGCTCGAGTTAAGAAAGATAAATCATGCTTTGTGAAACCCGGAACCTAACCACCTACCCACCCCACACTTAAACCATGCAATGCCCTCATTGAATTTTAATGGAAATCAAGTAAAAGGAGGGTGAATAGAAACTTCCTTAACTGAGCGAGTTCAGGTCGAGCTCGGTGGGGTTCACCTAAGCATCAAAGCAATCCGAGTGAACATCGAGTATGGCTAGTATTTCCCAGCTCCACGAATTCTACCCTCTTATCAAATCGCCCAAGATTGAAGTCGGAAAATGAAACCCCTATAAAAGGAAACCAAATGAAATAAAAAACATAAAGACCAAAAAGAACCAAAAGACAACTCCAAAATATTTTTTATTTTTTTTCGATTTTTCAAATGTTTTTGGATTTTCATTTTAAGAAGAAAATAAAAGAAATAAACGAGAAGAACATCGGTTTCTTCCCAAGAAGCGCTTGTTTTACGTCACTAGCTTGACGAAATCCCTTTTTGATCAAGGTGGAAAGATAATGGGAGGATACACCAATAAAATATCCTCTTTTTTGGGAGGGTCCACTCTTTGGAATGTTCTTGGCGCATTGCATAGCTCAAATAGTACTCGCCAAAAATCAAATGTTCCAAATGGGCAAATGAGACTCGTCTCGGCTAGGTATTCGGGTGGAATGGTAGTTTTGAAGTGCCCCTGATGTGGCAGGAGTAAGTCAGACCTGGTGTGGGTAGACCTGATTTGGCAAACTGCTAGATAAGCACGGTTGGACCAGAGTGACCAGTGCTTTCGGTCAGATCTTCCTCTCAAAGAAAGGCCTGATCTCCTCTCTGAAGAAGATTACGCTGAGCTGATATCTAGAAGAGATCCTTGGGAAAGTCATTAGAAGACCGGCTCAGGATAAGTCAGGACTGTAGACCCGACCTGGGATAATAAAACGGAGGACCCAGATGGTTGAAAAAAGGAGATCAAGACAGTTCAAGCCTGGGTAAGGTTTGACCTGGCTCCCCCTAGAAAACATAATCGTCCCGAGGTGGTCAGAATTGAGGGAAGAGCAGGCCTAGGGAAGACCTGGTCTCCTGACCCCCTTTGAGGAAGACAAGTGGGGCCACTTGTCAGAATTTGTTGCCTCAACGGCCCCTGATTCGTGGCCCTTGTTCCCGAGATCCTGGAAAGGGTCCCCACTGGGAAAAACTATAAGTATTTCAGCCCCAAGGCTGAGGGAGGTATGTCATTCTTTTGTGCATTCCTTCTTTGCTTCCTGGAAAACACCTCATACGCTTTATGACTTAAGCATCGGAGAGGTTTCCACCGGAAAACCACCGGTGGTCCTTTCTAACGTGTGTTTGTGTGCAGGTCGGGAGGGCATACCAGTTTTCAGGCAGTATCATATTTTTGGGTGAGACAATTGGCGCCGTATTTGGGAAGGCGATCAAGATAAGACGTGGGGGTTCTTTCTATGGCTTCAGACGGTTTACGATGAAACTTTGTGGGAGAGCTCGACGGAACTCCCAGCTCTGCCACATCGTGAGGTATGCCGCGATCAGCAGAAACATCCACGGCAAGGTCTGAGGGGGCAGAGCTGGCAGCGGCAGTAGGATCAGGCACCATGCCGCCCCCCTCCGGCGGATCAACGCCTGTCGTTGGTGGGTTGTTCAATGACGTCCTCCTCAGGCAGCTGTCTGAGCTCATTGGCAAAGCCGTAGAGACAGCTGTGGAGAAAAAGTTTACGGAGATGTCAATGCTGATTTTGGTGCGCGGCCAGATCGCACAGTTTCGCCGATGAAAACTGAGCCACTGCGCGGCCAACGCATGGATCGGAACCCTCTTCAGGACAGAGAAGAGCTTTTCTCTACTTCGGATAGCGAGACGTCAAGCCAGGTTAATCCGGGTCTGGCTGAGCATATGCAGAGCTTGCAGAAGGAGGTGCGGGAGTTCAAGAAGAAAATGACGAGCACAGGCACAGTGCCAGCGCGGCGAGGCACTCCGTTTACGGAAGAGGTCATGCGCGATGATGTACCGGCCTCACACCTATCTCTAGGCTTTGAGTACAATGGGACCACTGATCCATGGGACCATTTGAGCCGATTTGAGATTGCAGCAGCTCTACACAAATTTCCGGATGCGGTTAAATCAGCCCAGTTGTGGTTTAGCCAGTTGCCGCCTCGCTCTATTAGCAACTTTGACGAGTTCAGCTCAGCTTTCCTGCATCATATTACTAGCTGCAGGAAATACCATAAGATGCCACTGGAGCTGTTCAGCCTTAAGTAGAAGGATAATGAGAGCTTGCGTGCTTATATCAACAGGTTTACAACGGCGAAGCTAGAGGTGCCTTCTGCATCGGAAGAGCTCCTTGTAAACGCGTTAGCACAAGGCCTTCGACGGGGGGAGTTTTTCCAGTCGTTGGTGGTCAAGCCAGCTCTGAAATTCAGAGAGCTCCTGGAGAGAGCTGAAAAGTATATTCATCTGGAAGAGGCCTTGAAGATCGAGGAGGAAGGAGAAAAGAAAAGATAGAGGTATGACAGAGAGGACAAGGTAGCGGTAAAGAAGCCCAGGCCAGAACCGTCATGAGGGAGACCTTTTTTTGACATGTATACCCCCTGGCAACGCCGCAGGGCGAAATTTTTACAGGTAATAGAGAGGCACCCAGAGCTCAAATGGCCCAAGACCTATTCGCAGAAACCGAGGAAAGAACGATCAGATTATTTCTGTCGATTTCACAATGAGTATGGCCATGACATAGACCAATGCACTCACCTCAAGGATGAGCTGGAGAGAATGGTTCAGGCAGGGAACTTGAAGGAGTATGTTCGAATGAGGAAGGAGGAAACCAGGTCTGGTCGTAGCAGCTATGACCGGTCTCAGCAGAGTAAGAGAGATCAGGATAGGGGTCGTACTGAAGGAAGGCGGATTGATCAGGCCCAGGTCATTCATGGAGAGATCCAGATGATTACGGGCGGAGAGTTGGAGGAACATTCTAAGCGGATGCAGCATAGCTACGTTAGAGCTGCAAGAGATTTAGTTCAAAAATCACGAGAGGTTCGGCAAATGGCGTCCACGCCAAATATTTGTTTCGGATCAGAGGATGGCGATGGCATTTTGGCCCCTCACATGGACGCTTTGGTTATAACGGCTACCATTGCCAATTATAACGTGAGGCGAATTTTTGTGGATACGGGAAGTTCCGCTAATATTTTGTTCTATGATTGTTTCCAAAAGTTGAAGCTGGACGTTGAGTTAGAAGAGGTTACCACCTCTTTGGCTGGGTTTGCAAGGGGAGCCCTGAAGCCTTTGGGAGCGGTTAGGCTCCTCGTGAAATTGGGAGAGGAGCCATACAGGGTGACCAGAACGTTGCATTTTCTTGTAGTGGATGCGCCCTCCTCTTATAACGTAATGCTGGGCCGGCAGTCCTTGAGCCAATTCCAGGCCGTCATATCGGTTTTTCAATGAAAATGAAATTTCTGGCGGAAGATGGAACAAGCGAAGTAAGAGGTGATCAATATGCGTCGCGACAGACGTATGTTGAATGTATCAAAAGGAACAGTGAAGAGGAGAGACAGAGCAAGAGGGCTCGGGTGGAGCAACTAATGCCAGATCTGGTTAGGAGAGAGGAAGGGTTGATGTTGGTTGAAGTAGTCCCGGGGGATGAGAGCTGAGTCCTCCGTATAGGAAAGACCCTTAGTCCCGAGGTACTGACAGACCTGGTCGCGCTATTAAGGGACAGTGCTGATGTATTTGCCTGGTCTCCCCAAGACCTGGTAGGGATTGACCCAGAGGTGACTGAGCATCGCCTTAACATTAGCCCTAATGCGAAGCTGGTCAAACAGAAGAAACGTAACTTCGGGCCTGAGAAGGAGGCCATCATTGAGGCTGAGGTGGAGAAGCTGTTAAAAGCCAAGCATATCCAGGAGATACAATTTTCTGAATGGCTTTCCAATGCTGTGCTGGTCCCCAAAACTCAAGAAGACTGGCGAATGTGCATTGATTTCCGAGATCTCAACCGCGCCTGCCCAAAGGACCACTACCCGCTCCCGAGGATCGACCAATTGGTCGACTCCACTTCCGGTTGTGAACTCCTAAGCATGGTGGATGCCTCACAAGGATATCACCAGATCAAGCTCGCGAAGGAGGACTGGAAGCGAGTTAGCTTCATCACCCCAAAGGGAACGTACTGTTATGTGGTCATGCCATTTGGGCTCAAAAATGCAGGAGCCACGTATCAGAGGTTGGTGGATAAAATGTTCAGGGGGCACCTGGGGCGGAACATGGAGGTGTACGTGGATGACATGTTGGTCAAGAGCGTTAAGGCAACCTCTCATGTGGAAGACCTGAAAGAAACATTCGCCACCTTGAGGAGGTATATAATGAAGCTCAATCCCAAGAAATGCGCGTTTGGGGTTAGAGATGGTAAATTTTTGGGATATATGGTCACGGAAAAAGGCATTGAGGCCAATCCAGAGAAAGTGAAGGCAATCATGGAGATGCAGGCGCCTAGAAATGTTAAAGAGATGCAATGCTTGGCAGGTCGCATCAATGCCTTGAGCCGATCTGTTTCGCGATCGGCAGAGAAGAGCCTGCCATTTTCTCAAGCCTTGCGTAAGAGGGCTCGGTATGAATGGGGCAGTGAATGTGAGGATGCGTTTAGAAAGATGAAGGAACACTTGGCTAGCATAACCTTGCTCACAAACCCTATTCAGGGAGAGCCCCTAATCTTGTACTTATCTGTTGGACAGCAGGCAGTCAGCTCTGTCTTAATTAGAGAAGAAGGTAAAGTACAGAGGCCGGTCTACTTTTGGAGCAAGGTCTTACATGATGCCGAGGCAAGGTATGTAGAGATAGAGAGGGCGATGCTGGCTCTGGTTGGAACATCTCACAAGCTACGTCCATACTTCCTCTCTCACAGCATAGTCGTATGAACCAACCTGCCATTGAGGGCCATAGTGGATAAACCGGAGGCATTAGGGAGGCTAGTCAAATGGATAATAGAGCTCAGCAAATTCGACGGCATGTTTGAAGCTAGAACTACAATCAAATCCCAGGCGCGGGCTGATTTCATGCAAGAAATGACCAGCTATTCTGAGGAAAAGCGAGAATGGACAATTTTTACGGATGGCTCTGTAGGGAATCAGGGCTGTAGGGCCGGAATAGTCCTGATTGATCCAGAAGGTGTGGCCACTGAGTACGCCGTGCGCTTGAATTATGCTCTGTCCAATAATGCGTCTGAGTATGAGGCCCTCTTGAGAGGAGTTCAGATGGCACGGGATTTGGGGGCGGAGCAGATCTGCGCTAAGGTGGATTCCCAGCTGGTCTGCAAACAAATCAGTGGAGAATTTCAAACGAGGGAGGAAAGTATGCAGAAATATCTGGCTAAGTTTAGAGAGCTTGCCAGGGATATGAAAGGCCTAATGGTTTTCCAAATCCCCAGAGAAGAAAATGGCAGAGCTGATTATTTGGCAAAGGTAGCTAGCTCAGCTATGGATTGCCGGGAAAGGGTGATTACTCTGCTAAAGGCAGACGCGGAATTTGGGACAGAGCAGGTGTGCTCCGTGATTGAAGGAGATGACTGGCGTTCTCCCATAAAGACATATCTAGAGAAAGGAGTCTTGCCAGAGGACAAGAAGGACTCAGCAAAGGTACAGACCAGGGCTGCCAGATTTTGTTTGGTCAAAGGAGAGCTGTTTCGAAGAGGGTTTGGATAGCCCCTCTTAAGATGCTTGAGCCGGGGAGAAGGAGCCTTGGTCCTTAGAGAAATCCACGAGGGATGTTGTGGCAACCACATGGGGGCCAGAGCTCTCTCAAGTAAGATCTTGCGGGCGGGGTATTTTTGGCCACAACTGCGAAAAGAGGCAGAAGATTTTGTGCGTACTTGTGAGAAATGCCAGAAGAACTCATCATTGATACACAAGCCCGCAGAAGAACTCATGACGATGAGCTCTCCTTGTCCGTTTGCCAAATGGGGAATCGATCTGGTCAGCCCCTTTCCCATGGCTCCTGCCCAAAAGAAATTTCTTATAGTAGTAATTGATTATTTTAGCAAATGGGTGGAAGCTGAGGCCTTGGCAAAAATTATAGAGGATGCGGTCATGAAGTTCTTGTGGAAAAATGTTGTCTGTAGATTTGGCGTCCCCAGAATTCTGGTCACGGATAATGGCACCCAGTTCATGGGCGCCAGAATTAGGGTTTGGTGCGCAAAGATGGAAATTGACCAGCACTTCACATATGTCTACCATCCCCAGGCTAACGGTCAGGTTGAGGTCACCAATCGCATATTGGTGCACGGGATCAAGACACGTCTGGAGAGAGCTGGAGGCAGATGGGTGGATGAGCTGAATTCAATTCTATGGGCATACAGAACTAATCCCAAGGAAAGCATAGGGAAAATGCCTTTCAGCGTAGTTTATGGTATGGATGTTGTGGTGCCTGCCGAGATTAGCATGGAGACCCATTGAGTTCAGAATTTTGTTGAAGAACAGAATGATCTATTAACTCAGGACGCTCTGGACTTGGTGGAGGAGAAAAGAGACAGAGCTGCTGTTAGAATGGCACACATCAAAGGGAGAATAAAAGCAGCTTACGATAAGTCTGTGGTCAAGAGGCAGTTCCAGGTGGGAGACCTGGTCCTGAGAAGAGCTGATTTAGGAAAGGCGAAGGGAAAACTGGATGCAGCGTGGCAAGGGCCGCTCCGAGTCATCCAAATCTTAGTGGGAGGCGCCTATAAATTGGAAGAGCTGGATGGGACCAAGATCCCCCGTGTTTGGAATATTGCTAATTTACAAAAATTTTACGCATAATTGTAATTTCTTGATGATTATTTGTCTTATTGAATAAAATTGCAGGTTTATTCTCGTTCACCAGTTTGAGTATGTGTCCATAATTAAGCTAGGATTGGCTAAAGGCGGATGCCCTCGATTTCCTGACCTGATTGTCAGTTTAAGCCAGGATTGGCTAAGGACGGATGCCCTCGATTTCCTGACCTGATTTTCAGTTTAAGCCAGGATTGGCTAAGGGCGGATGCCCTCGATTTCCTGACCTGAATGTCAGTTTAAGCCAGGATTGGCTAAGGGCGGATGCCCTAGATTTCCTGACCTGATTGTCAGTTTAAGCCAGGATTGGCTAAGGGCGGATGCCCTCGATTTCCTGACCTGATTGTCAGTTTAAGCCAGGATTGGCTAAGGGCGGATGCCCTCGATTTCCTGACCTGATTGTCAGTTTAAGCCAGGATTGGCTAAGGGCGGATGCCCTCGATTTCCTGACTTGATTGTCAGTTTAAGACAAGATTGGCTAAGGGCGGATGCCCTTGATTTCCTGACCTGATTGTCAGTATAGGCCAGGATTGGCTAAGGGCGGATGCCATCGATTTTGCCTGACCTGATTGTCAGTATAGGCCAGGATTGTCTAAGAGCGGATGCCCCAAACTTCCTGACCTGACTGGCAAGTCAAATCAGTCCGTTAAAATGTTCTAACTTGCCTGAACAGGTACGCCGAGACGGCCAACAATAATGCTTGACCTGATTATCAACTAAAAGCTTGTGAAATGCTTGCCCTAAATGATCAACCCTAAGCAAGACCTGGGTAAGATCGGGGTCTTTAGAGGGTAAGTCCAAAAACACAATCCACAAACTTTGAACAGAAAAGATCGATTAAAAGAAAATCTTGCACGTTTATCATGATATCCTCGCAAATATATATTTCAGTAGTTCTGGGAAATGAAAAATACAAGTTGCCTGCACCTTCTACGAAGGTTGGAAATTTTGATTACAAAATGCAGGAAATAAGAGCAAAAACACAAAAGGTCATCCTTGAACAGATCGCCGATCCGCAGCCAGAGCCCGGCGAACACGCCAAAGCTCGCGCTCTGTCTCATGATAGCGCTGACAATATTTGTCAGCTCGCTCAGAGAGAGCATGTGCCTCACCGGCGGAGATGGTCAATCGGCTCACAGACTCCGCCAAGTCAGCCTTTTCTTCTTGCAGTTGGCGGTTCAGTTGACGGAGTTCAACCCATTCCCGCTTGTAATGGCACTTCTTCTATCTCTTCCTTTCCATAAGACGATGGAAATATTGATTTTTTCTTGCAGCAAGTCAAGTTTATCGGAGAGTTTGAAATTCTCAACCACTAGAGAGATGTTCTTTCTTTTCATAGCGTCGAGTTCTTGAAGAAGAGGAGAACATGCCATTGCAGAAGTTAAGGGAAAAATGAAGCGTACATGCATATATTTAAAGCAAGAGAAGGCACGTGCTAGAGAATAAAAAGTACTAGGGTTTCCGGGAAGTAAGGAAACCCTAGAATACCAAAGGTTGCTATGAGGTAAAGGCATTCATTATTAATCAAAATATATCCAGTACAAGAGTTCGGATAAATAATAAAACAGACCGGCCACACAGGCCACGCCTACAGATCTGTTGAAAAACAAAAGCAAAGAAAAAAGTAGAGACAGGACAATCTGGGCGTCCTGAGCTACACCTCAGGGTCAGATGCTGTCGGCTCTTCCTCATACCTAATCCTCGGCCTCGGACACCCCAGCAAAATCCTTCGCAAACTGAGTGGACTCTTGCAAATCACCCAAGTTGGCAAAAGTTGGAGAGTTTGCCACCACCATTGCCAACGATTGTTCCGGGGGGGAGAGGAAGTTGAGGAGGAAGAGCAGAAGGTCTGGCGGATATGATCAGCAAAGGCCGCAGCATCTAGCAGGTGAAGACGATCGTCTTCAGCAACATGAGAAAAGGAGGTGGGCTCAGGAGCGCCTGTGATGGGGGCAGAACGGTCAAAGGGCAAAGTGGGGTTTTCAGCTACCCACTTGGCATGGGCATCCAGACCTAGGCTGAAGAAGACCTCGACCTCAGAAACTAGGAGGTCGTATAACTCGACTGACCACAGGAAGGCTCGGCGTGTGGTCTCCCAAGTTAGCCGGATCAAGCGCGATCCTTCCTCAGAGTTAAGGAACTCAAGCCTTCCCTCTGCCCGTCCCTCAATGCGGCCCTTGGTTTCTCCATCAGCCTCGCTCTCAGCTCTGGCTTTTTTGGCTTTGTCTTTGAGCTCTTCCACCTCCTACTCTAGGAGAATGGCTTGGGCACGCTGCTTGCCCTCAGATTCTTACGATCCATGCAGTGCAGCTTTGGTCCTTGCCAACTCCGCCTTGAGTAGCTCCATCTCCCCGTCCAGACCGTGCATCTTATCTCGTAAGTCCTGCTTCTGCTTCTTCAGGACTTCGACTTCCTTTTTCAGGTCTGCCTGTAGCAAAGAGCCACGGGCCCGAGCTAACAAGGATGCCCTCCATACCACCGCCTAAAGGGTGAGTAACAAATTTGGAAAGATAGAAGATACAATGAATGATGGGGTATTTACCTCTGCCTCCGCCTTGCAGTAAGACTCCACTACTTCCGGGTCGGACATTTTGTCCACAACGCGGCGGTCAGCTGTGGGAGCTAGTCCCATCATGAACTGCTTGGCCACCTCCCCGGGGCAGTTCATGATAGACCTGTTAAAAAGGACCTGATTAGGATAGGGAGGAACTTGGGGGACCGCTTCGGGGATGGTTTGAGGGGTGACTTGAGGCTCAGCTCGCCTCTATTTCTACGTGTTGAGATGTTGCTCCTCCTCAGGGATCTCTGAAGACAGGACTGTAGGTGCTAGAGCTGTAGACTCAGGAGCAGTTCCCCTCACCAACTCCAGGTTCCTCCTCACCGTCCCGGGGGGAATGACATTGGACGGAGCTGCCCGGGCCTGCTCTTGAGGCTGACTCTGGAGGGACGCTACAAGGGTAACCTCCTCCGAAGTAGGAGAAGCTCTGGCGGGCTCTCCTAGAAGGCTTTTCTGGCCCCCTCTTGTAGCTTTCTTTGCCTTGGTGTCCAGGCGTGCTTGCAGCATGTTTTCTGAAAAGGAAAAAAGAAAATGGAGTTACAGATAATAAATATCGACAATTGACGAAAAGAGGTGAACTGACAGTGCTGGATTATACCAATGTGAGGGGGCAGAGGTCCGCTCTGTTTTTGAGAGATAAAAAAGGATAAAAGGTCAGGTTTAAGGACTGGGGATATGTCCAGAGGTATCGTGTTAAGGATGTTGATTTTCTTGGCTATGTGTGGTGGTCTCTCACCACGGGTTAATGGTGCTTGTGGAGGTAACATGTTAATGGGGGCAGTAGAGAAGCCCCAATCTCCGGAGCACTGAACATAAAAGAACTTTTTCCGCCAGGCCTTGTGAGAAGTAGGAAGACCTGTCAAAAAATGGACATCTGGCCTGGCGAAAAGATAGAAAAAGCCAGAGGCGCTTTTGGCTAAGAACAGGGAGTAAAAAAGTTGGGCCGTGGGAGTTATCCCAGAATATTGGGCCGCTAAATGAAAACATGCCATCACCCAGAAAGCGTTGGGTAAAAATTGGTGCACCGGAATCCGGTACATCCGGGAAATAGCTAGAATGAAGGGATGAATGGGGAGACTCAGGCCAGCGTGGAACTGGTCCACATAGAAGGTTAAATGGTGATGGGGAGGCGACGAAGCCCTCTCATCCAGCGCCGGACTAGTGAACATAAAATCATCGGAGATGTTCAAAGTGGTGCGTATATTTCTGAGGGTTTGGTCACTAACTATGGAGGCTATGTTGTCAAGAGGGAGATTTGGGGGAGCCACTGGAGGTCTCTCCTGAAGAACCACCAGAGGTCTCTCCAGAAGAGCCGCCGGAAGCGATTTTGAGGAAGATATGTGTAACGAAGATGTGGAGTTTGCCGGCGTCGCCGACGAGTCCTCCCCTGTAGAACCAGATTGAGAAGAGGAACTGGACATAATTAAAGATTGTGAAGGGGGTAAAGAAAGTACCTAGTTTACGGAATAATCGGAGAAGTTGGATGAGGAAAATTCGAAATGGAGAAACTCGCCGGAATGCTAGAGTGGAGAAGGGGAGAACTCGAGAAGTTATGAAAATGGAATTTGAAAAGTGAAGGGAAAAAGGAACGTGGAGGGACAAAAAGCAAGTGGATAAATTTGAAAAACGGGAATCAAGAAAGGCGGGATTTGATGAGATCCCCGCATTTAATGTGGATAGTACCCTGGGTAATGAGCTGGAGAGCCAATCGTCCTAGGTTAGGACATGTGCCACCTACCTGTCAGTACTTGAGGAGACCTGTGGGAATGGAGACCGTTTGGGAATATGAGCCGACACCGCTAATGCCAATAATTAGGCCTGGTTGTCAGACGGATTTCTCGGGATTTGCATTGGTACGAGAAGCACTAAAGGAGGTGGGACCATCCTGTACTGAGATAATCATAAAGCTCTTACAGCTCTACCCTCACTAATTTGGGGGGACCATCCTGTACTGAGATAATCATAAAGCTCTTACAGCTCTACCCTCACTAATTTGGGGGGACCATCCTGTACTGAGATAATCATAAAGCTCTTACAGATCTACCCTCACTAATTTGGGGGGAGGAGTTGATGTGGCAGGAGTAGGTCAGACCTGGTGTGGGTAGACCTAATTTGGCAAACTGCTAGATAAGCACGGTTGGACCAGAGTGACCAGTGCTTTCGGTCAGATCTTCCTCTAAAAGCAAGGCCTGATCTCCTCTCTAAAGAAGATTACGCTGAGCTGATATCTAGAAGAGATCCTTGGGAAAGTCATTAGAAGATCGGCTCAGAATAAGTCAGGACTGTAGACCCGACCTGGAATAATAGAAAGGAGGACCCAGATGGATGAAAAAAGGAGATCAAGACAGTTCAAGCCTGGGTAAGGTTTGACCTGGCTCCCCCTAGAAAACATAATCGTCCCGAGGTGGACATAATTGAGGGAAGAGCAGGCCCATGGAAGACCTGGTCTCCTGACCCCTTTAAGGAAGACAAGTGGGACCACTTGTCAGAATTTGTTGCCTCAACGGCCCTGATTCACGGCCCTTTTTCCCGAGATCCCAGAAAGGGTCCCCACTGGGAAAAACTATAAGTATCTCAGCCCCGAGGCTGAGGGAGGTATGTCATTCTTTTGTGCATTCCTTATTTGCTTCCTGGAAAACACCTCATACGCTTTCTGACTTAAGCATCGGAGAGGTTTCCACCAGAAAACCACCGGTGGTCCTTTCTAACGTGTGTTTGTGTGCAGGTCGGGAGGGCATACCAGTTTTCAGGCAGTATCATATTTTGGGGTGAAACAGCCCCTGAAAACTCATCTAGGAAACGATAAGAATAATGGCTAGCTAGCTTGTTCAACCTTTGTTCTAAAAATGGGGGAGGGAAATGATCTCTCTTGGTAGCCGTATTTAACTTCTTAGAATCGATCAACATCCTCCATCTCTTCATAGCCCTCGTGGCCCACAATTATCCTTCTCCCTCCTCAAAAAAGAACACGCCGCTCGTCTTTGGTACCAAGTCAATGGGCTTCACCCACTCGCTTTTGGATATCGCAAACATCAAGCCCTCCAACAACAACCTCCAATTTCCGGCTCTTACTATTCAATATGGGCGTTAACTCCCTTAAAAACTTCGGGTCTCCAACCAATCGCCCCCTTAAGAACTTTAATCGATCCAATCGACCCCTCCTCTTCTTCTCGCTCCGTATTGTCAAAGATGATGATCGGTTTGCTCTCCTCTTTCTCCAAATAGACACGCTTGAGGGGATATAGAGGAGGCTTAAACTTGGGCTTGTGCCTCCTCTCGACCTCGTTGGAGTCTACTAGAACAAATCACCAATCCTCTCAAGGTACTCTTCAAACTCTCCAATCTAATCATCAAAAATCTCCACCTCCCCCACCAACAAATTGTCGGTGCCCTCAACGACACAATCATAATCCCTTCACTCACGTCGTTGGCACCTTGAAACACAATGGGCTCGACCAAGGGGCTCATCATCCTCATAATGATCCTCACTATAGACTTCCCGAGCAATATCCTCCTCAATGTTTCTATCCTCCATATAAACCCGTTCGACTATGGCCTTGAGGAATTTCATATATACCCATTCTTCGCAAGATTCTTTTGAAGTAAAAGGTAAAGGGTCAAGAGAAGTAAAAGCATTCGAAAATGAAAACACGTCCTCTTCCGACGGCGAGACACCGGTATCCTCAACCACCCCACACTTGTCAAAGATCGTGACCGCAAGAGTATGCAAAGGTGGAATTAGCAATTGTCGACTCAAGACCAAGAGATCCGGATCGAGGGATGGAGTAGGAGCAATCACCGAGATAGATGGGCAAAATGGGTCCACGGGAGTGGAATCAATAGGGTTATGAGTCGGTGAAGAAGCAAATGATGGTGTATCACAATCGGGTCCCGTGCTAGACATTTGAGCGATTTGAGCCTCTAACGCTGCCATTTTCTTAATCAACTCAAGCTCCTTAGATGATAAAGGTGGAATCACCTCATTAGCATGAACATACGTTGGTGGAGGACATTTTGGATTGGGAAGAGTAAACACCCACCACAAAGGGTCTATTAACATCTCTCATAGTGCAGATAGCGGGGCCATTTGCGACAACGGATCTTGGTCCTCCAAACAACTCGTAAGCCTCAAGATCCTTATAGGATACATCCATACGTGCCTTAGAATATGTTGCTTGCGAAGATTTTGGCTCGGGAGGATGAAACGTCCCCAAAAAGGGTTTGCTGAAATCTCTCATAGTGCGGATAGGGGGTGCATCGGAGCTCAAACCTCCAAAGTACGCATAAGCATCGAGATCTTGGGCATTATTGGTGGCACCTATTGGGGCTTGATTGAAATTGGAAGTACGAGAATTGCCATACGGGCCGGGATTTGGATTCCCACCACCCACATTTCCACTCGGATACATATTCGGGATAGGATTGACATTATAAGGGGGGGCTCCATACGGGCTGGGAGTTCGGGCTCGGCATATTAGGAAAATGTTGAGGAGCACCATAGCCATACAGATTGGAAATCGGGGCTGGGATTGCATGTTTGGATAGGGATTCAGAGCTCCATAACCACTGAAGGAACCATTCACGCCCGAAAAACCATTAAACCCGACATGGTTTGCACCATGCCCTCCCACGTTTCCATAACCATTATACATCACTCCATTCCCAACATGGTTTACGCCATGCCCTCCTATGTTGGGAATGTATCCACCATAGCTATACGAAACTTGCATACTTAACAAAAAATGTCAAATAACAAAGAAAGCTAAAAACACAATGAAACATCAATCAAATTGAAAGCCTTAACCAAGCCGAGTCGCAACGGTGCCATTTTGAAGTGTAGTTTTTAGTGGTTTTGGAAAATTAAAGGTTTTGTTGGCTTGGTATTATTGGAAATCGATTCGATTGTGAGAATAAAGGTGTTTCAAGCTTAGAAAAGTAAAGGAAAATGATAGTAAAGCAATTAACCTATCTAAACTAAGCTAAGAAATGAAATTGCATGTTGGTCGGATGCCTCGGTCGTGTGCCTTAATAGAAAATTCAAGCAAAAATGAAAATTAAGCAAGAACAAGCAATGTTTCATCAAGTACAAGCATGAAAGCACAAGGTACAACCATGCTTGCATGAGCATAAAAAACTGAATAATGCAAATTGACAAAATCAAAAGCATGAATGGAAATAGCAATGAAAATTGACGTCAAAGTTTAAATCTTTACGGAAAATAACAAGCAACAAAGAGTAGATCTAGGATTTAAGCATGAAACAAAGCATGAAAATCAAAATCAAAATAAAGCATATGAAATAATTGAAATAAAAATGATCAAGGACTCGGTCTATGATCTAGACGTGTCACTATCTAGATTCCATGGAAGATTCACAAGATCCAACAAGAAATCAAAGTTCTAAGGCAAAAAACATGAAATTGAAGAACAAGCATGAAATTGAAGAACAAGCATGAAAATGAAAGGAAACTTACTTAAATTAAGAAAGGAAACAAAGCTTGAATGTAATTGCAATCAAAAGTAACAATCCAAGGGAGTACTTGGATTCTTCTTAGGCTTACACACCCAAGGAGGTGCTTGAAATTGAATCTAAATCTAGAAAGAGAAATTACAACAAAGCTTGAAATTAAATCTAAAACCTAAGAAAGAGAAAATCATCCAAGAGCTTGGGAGTAATTTAATCCCAAACCCAAGCTAAGGTTGGGTAGAAAGAGGTGTCCTTCATTGGAGCAAGATGTAGGATTTTTATAATTATTTGTAGGGGCAAAACCGTCAAAAATGCTCAGAATTTCCGAAGTCTCAGCGGCGCAGTCGATCGACTGCAGGGGTTTTGATCGACTGCCTGTTGATTGAATGCAAGGCAATCAATCGACTGCCCTACTGATTCGAAGTTGGCTACTGTTCGACAGTCGATTCGGGGCTCTTTTAGTCAATCTGTTGTCGGTCGATCGACCACCAGTCGATCGAGCAGTCGATTTGGAGCTTTTTAGTCATCCTGGATGCTTTCGGCTTGAATTTCTTGTTTTTTGGTCCAAAACGTCCTCCGAGTTAATATAATCCTTTTAGCCACCTACAAAATAAGAATTCAAACTTAAAAACCCAGAAATAGCACAAACATCTTCATACTTTGTACACTTTAAGCCTAGAAGCAAATAAATAAGAAAATGACCTAAGAACTAGAATAAACAACTCAAAACGACTAAAAAAATGCTAAACTCTAACTAAAAATAATAGGAAAAATACAAAAATTACATGTAAAACAGTTATCCACACTGGGTTACCCAGTGTCAGCACACCAGATTGGCTGACACTGGACTCACATATGGTCAAATGGACCTAACATCCGGTTGGATTGCCTGGAAAAAGACTCCATCCAGTCGGATGTAACTGGTATCCGGTCGGATTTGCTGGCAGAAGACTACATCCGGTCAAATGGACCTGACATCCGGTTAGATTTCTTAACTAAAGACTCCATCCGGTTGGATTCTTCAGACCATCCGGCTAGATGCGAACGTTACAAACTCGGATTTTGAAGAGATTTTCAGTTAAGAAATGGTTTTTGGAAGGCTACAAAAGACCAAGAAGAGAAGCCGAGAGAGATAACCAATTATTCACTGTCCAGTTTGTGACAGACTAGGACGAGAACTACTTCTCGAACCTCTTGGAAATGACAACCCAAGAGTGTTCTTGAATCTTTCTTCATTTCATTTTCGTTTTTCCAATTCAAATACTTAGTTTCTCACACCTTAGATAGATATTAGATTGATAATCACTTCTCAGATGTTGGAGGTATATTGACTTTGATTTGTGCACTTCCTAGTTTGAGCGTTGACGATTTACATTTCCATTTCCATTTAGTAAGCTTTCTAGTTCTTTCATCTTACCATTCCAACTTATGTTTCATTTGATTATGTGTTTCTTGTTGAATTATGATGATGTTGCTTTGTTAGTTGAGTTTTATGTTGAGTTATTGAACTTGTTGATGATAATTGGTTAGATTCACGAGTTTAGTGTCTGGAGTCATTTAGAACCATCAATGAAGATCGTCGGGCGTTTGATCTATACGTTAAGATTGACAACCCCAACTCGTAAACTAAGTGTTCGATGAAATGCCAATTGATCGTGGAGACGATTCTAGAGCCCTAGACCCCCATATTATTAATCTTTTAAAAACATTTTCAATTTCATTTTAGAATTTATTGTTAAAACTTTTATTAACTTTAGTTAAGTTCTTGCATAGAGATTGACGCTCTTTTTGCAAGACTAGTTTTTAAATCGCTCGTAGTTTAAATCATCATCGTAGTTCTTTTGAATGATCAAACAAAAACCCCTTTGTCCGCGTGTTTATCGTAGCGTTTTTGTTATTTTATCGTTCGTAAATTCAAACACTAAAATAACTTCCGATTAGCCTTCCTCAAGAGATTCGACTCGAGTTAAGTTGCTAGTCTACAGTGACCCCATTCTCATGCGAGCGAACTAAAACCTTTTCAAAGTAGACATGCATTGTTTAACTAGATTTAATTTTGAAAAGATAATTTGTTCGACTCAAAATTCTGCGCCGTTGTCGGGGAAGGCTAAAGGTTGTGAATTTTTGTGTTTGCTTTTTGTGACCCTTGTTTGTGTTGTGATTTGGTTCGTTTGTGTTTAGTGTTTCTTGGGGTTCTTGTTTTTGCTTCTTTTTGTTATTTTACGCTGGTGCTTTTAATCATGTGCATTGAGTGTTGTTTATGCAAAGTGCATCCTCTGAGGCCCAAGATCGAACGAGCCATTTAAAAAATAAAAAATTGAAAAAAAAATGTCTTTCTATCGAGCGTCTCCTTCATATGGCAGTTCGTACATTTTTCTACCGGCCATTCCATTAAGCCCTGCAATGCGGGAGTACGATCTTGATGAGTTCTACTTTGAGCAACTCCCGATATTCCATGGACACCAGAACGAGGACCCACTGAAGTTCATCCAAGAGTACGATTCCATCACCCGTACTTTCCTTCTTCTCGGCCTCATGAAGGATCAAGTGAAGATGCGACTCTTCATTTACACGCTAAAGGATCGGGCAAAAGCATGGTTGAGAAACTTGGAGCCCAGTTCCTTGAACACGTTGGAGGAAGTGTATGATTGTTTAATGGGGTTGTTTTACTCATCTGAATGGGCCCCACCTCCAAGTTCTTACAACTCGAGCCTCAATGATCCACATGCTTCACCCAACCACTACAATCCGAGTTTTGACCCTCACACCCTACCACATAGTTCCTATCGCCCGATACTTGATGAGAATTCTTATGATCCAGGTTTTTAACCTTCATACGCTCCTTCCGCCTCACCTTCTTATTACACGGGATATGACTCATATGCTCCACCCGATTTGAATTCTTTCTATCCGATCAACGACCCTTATGCCCCTTCCGACTCGATTCCCTACTACCCGATCTATGATGAATATAAACCAGAAGATCAATTTTTAATGTGGTAGCAAAATCAGGAAGTTGAGATCATTCGTCATCAGGACGAACTTGCACAATCGACTGTACAGGAAGATGACCTTTCTAAGACTATGAAGAATTTTGAGACAATGTTTGGTCAAATAATGGCTTCTTTATAAAAATTATCGAACGAGAGAGATAAACTTCCAAGTCAGCCAGAGCTGCCAATTTTTGATTTGGTGGAACCTATCTTGGATGTTGAGGATTCGAGCGTGAATGCTTGTTTTGGAGAGGTGTGTAAGGATATTGAGATCGGGGATTCGGTTGAAAGCATCACCCCCGTTGTGCTATTTGAAGAGATTTTGGACAGTAATGTTGGGATGTTACCGTTGGAGAGCCCGGAAGATATTGGAGATTCAGGCTTACTTGCTTTTTGTGGGGATGTAGGAGTTGAGATTACGGATTTGGAGAAGGGAGTGTTTTCTGAGCTGCATTGCGTTATGCCCGATGCTTTGATCAACCTTAACATTGAGGGGGTAAAATAGGCAATCGAGAAGGAGTTTAGGTTGTTCGATAATCATTCCTTTTGTTCGACCGACTTCCTAGTCATCCCAGTGACCGAGCATTGTTCCACACTCCGGTTGACTTTCGATCTCTTCTCGGTGATCGATTACTCGCGGTTCTGACTTCCAAAGCTGGTTGGACATTTCATTTCTCTCATCATGGAACCTGCTCAGCATACCACCTTGGTGATCTTCATCACCCTCTATTGCTCATTTGTTTCTGGATCCCAGATAACATCACTTGTGTAAGTCATCGAGCAAAAGACGTTATAAATTGCACTTCTTGGGAGGTAACCCAAGTTTTCATTATTTTTGTCCATAATTTTGTTTATTTATATTTATATTTTTCTTATTTTATTTTTGTACATATTTTGTGTGTGATGGAGTTGGGTAGATTTGATAACGGGGTGTTAAGTGTGCAGGGAGTGACGAAAATCAGCAATCCCAGATAATCCGATCTGATTAGGGAGAAAACCGGTCGGATACCATACCCTAAAGAAAAATCCGACCAGATTGGTGCAGTGGTCTGGCCGGATAAAACCTTCTGGAGAACCATCCGACCGGATTGGTGCAAGGTCCGGCGGACAAAACTTTCTGTCACACCATCCGACCGGATAATGCTACAAACTTACCATCACCCCATTTGTAGAGCTCCATCTTCCTCTCCGGGCGGAATGGACATTTTGCGGGCACGAGCCCCAGTATTGTATCACTTTCTATCCCAACTCTCATTTTTCATTTTTAGTGATTTTGTATAATTTTTCTGTTATGTATGCTTGAGTGTTTGTATAACCATTCGACTAACTATTCGCATGTTAGTTGATTCGACTTTTTCCTTTTATTAATTTGTATGATAGAAATGCGGACATTGCTTACTTTTGTGGGGGGGTAGTCGTATATTATGCATGCGTAGTCATTTCGGTCGAATGATAATGTTTTAATTCTTGTTTTATGTCGACGTGCGTTGAAATCATTTCCATGCTTATTTGTGTTTGTACTGGCTTGCCTATTGAAATCATGTATTTTGTGATCTAACGTTAGAGTCTTTTAAGCTTGTTTAGTGCAAAAATTTTCAAAACCTACTTATATATATATATATTTAAGACAACACTTAGTCGTTAGTAATTTTGCGAAGCTCTTAAAACTCAATATTCTTATTTTCAGAAGTTTGAATAAAACCCTAGTAAGGAGCTTTGTGTGTTTATCAACATTTCATGCTTTGATTCGATGAGTATTTTGAGAAGTCTCTGAAGTCGCATGTGTATATTTGGTTTTGGAAATGACGATGGGCACATATAAAACCCGATTTCGGCTATATTCACAAATAAAAGCCAATATAAGTTCCTAATGAGCACCTTTGATGCCTGGCAAAAGACTCCATCCGGTCGGATTTCCTGGCAGAAGACTACATCCGGTCAGATGGACCTGACATCCGATAAGATTTCTTGACTATAGACTCCATCCGGTCGGATTCTTCAGACTATCCGGCTGGATGCGAACATTACAAACTTGGATTTTGAAGAGATTTTCAGTTACGAAATGGTTTCTGGAAGGCTATAAAAGACCAGGAAGAGAAGCTGAGAGAGATGACCAATTATTCACCGTCCGGTTCGTGATAGACTGGGACAAGAACTAATTCTCGAACCTCTTGGAAATGACAACCCAAGAGTGTTCTTGAATCTTTCTTCATTTCATTTTCATTTTTCCAGTTCAAATACTTAGTTTCTCACACCTTAGTTGGATATTAGATTGATAATCACTTCTCGGATGTTGGTTGTAGATTAGCTTTGATTCGTGCGCTTCCTAGTTTAAACGTTGACGATTTACATTTCCATTTAGTAAGCTTTCTATTTCTTTCATCTTACTATTCCAATTTATGTTTCACTTGATTATGTGTTTCTTGTTGAATTGTGATGATGTTGCTTTATTAGTTGAGTATTATGTTGAATTATTGAACTTGTTGATCATAGTTGGTTAGATTCACGGGTTTAGTGTCCGGAATCATTTAGAACCATTAATTAAGATCGTTGGGCGTTTGATCTATATGTTAGGATTGGCGACCCCAATTCGTAGACTAAGTGTTTGATGAAATACCAATTGATCGTGGAGACGATTCTAGAGCCCTAGACCCCCGTTTTATTAATCTTTTAAAAAAAAATCAATTTCATTTTAGAATTTGTTGTTAAAACTTTTATAACTTTAGTTAAGTTCTTGCATAGAGATTGACGCTCTCTTTGCAAGATTAGTTTTTAAATCTCTCGTAGTTTAAATCATCATCGTAGTTCTTTTGAATGATCAAACAAAAAACCTTTTGTCCACGTGTTTAGCGTAGCTCTTTTTTATTTTCCCGTTCGTAAACTCAAACACTAAAATGACTTCCAATTAGCCTTCCTCGAGAGATTCGACTCGAGTTAACTTGCCAGTCTATGGTGACCCCATTCTCATGTGGGTGAACTAAAACCTTTTCAAAGTAGGCGTGCATTGTTTAACTAGATTTAATTTTGAAAAGATAATTTGTTCAAATCATCGGCATGATCGGATGGAGGTATCACATTTATTGGGTTAGGAAGAAAGTGTTCGAACTGAGAGGTTGAGAGCATTACAGGTTCCAATATGGGGATGCCTTTGGGTATATTTTCAGTTACAGGCTGTGTTAAGGGGAGGTCTTCGACTATGTTTTCAGTCAGAGCTCTGGCTTTGGTTAAAGCTCGGGTTTGGGCTTCAAGTTCGGTCCAACTAATATCACCTTCCGGTTCATCAGTTAAACCAGGTCGGGGTGCGGGGGGGTTCTTTCCTTTTCTCTTATAAATTAGAGGGGTTTTGATAGAATAGGTATTAGAAGGGATGTCTGGGTTTGAGGTGTTGGGGATTTTAGAATCGAAAGTAAATGGAGCTGTGTTCATCGTCAACCAATTAAATGGGAGGGAAATAAATAGAAAACCATACTCAGCAATATAGCAATTAGAGACAAAAACTGGAGTAATTATTATCAGAATAATTGATTAGGGGGGACTTACTCATCATCTTGATCGATGAATTTGGTGCGGATTGATTTTGCAGAGATTCACGCGAGGTTTTTCTGCAGATGAAAATGGAGTATTTTTTGCTCTTGTTTTGAGTGAGGATGGATGAAGGTGAAAAGGGATTTGTGTTGGATGGCGGAAAGTTTGAAAGAACAGAAAGAGTTTTCTGAAGTTGGTAGGGTTTTTGTGGGCCTTTCATTTTTGGGCCCACGAGATTAAATAAATTACGAGGAAACGGGCTATTGACGCGTGTCCGACATGGTGAAGAAATGCATTTAATGACCTTAATGGGGAGGTGATGGCTAAGGGTGGCGTGTTTGTTCAAAAGGTTGTGATCGTTTGACTTCTGAGATGACTCATGATTACATTCTACATGGTTTCCTACCTCAACCAATCAGAATGTGGGGACTAGCTGATACGACATAAAATACTCATATCGCCTACATGCAGGTATTTATGTCAATCTGGGTAAGCGACCTCATTTCTTAGAAGGAGAAATCCTTCTGGGAGCTGAGCGAGTTGTTCTTAGGAGCAACGACCTGATGTATAGGAGTGGCGAGCTCTTATGCGAGGTAGCGAGCTCTTATAATATATGTAGTATTATACCAGCTCGGCGTTCAGTGGTAGCTCGGCGCTGAGTGTTGGGCCTCATGGGTTTTGGGCCCGAATGGGCTATTATGGGTTGTTTTATGGGGTCCCGACAGACTACACTCATGGATGGAATTATAGACCCATGGCTATTCTGGTACTTTAGCGAGAGTTCTTTATTTAGGGGAACTTAGTATACAGGAGGAATCATAATTCTAAGTCGGTCTCTATTTATGGTATTATAGTTATAGTAGGAGAGGGGAACCCAAGATTGGGAATACTTCTCTTATCTATATAAAGAGGACTCAAGCCTCATTCTTTTCTCTAAGTTGATTTCATGTCCTACTTATTTGAGCTCTCGCATCTCTCTCACACTCGCTAACTTAAGCATGGAAGGGCCTAGGCCAGAGCCGTCCACTGCCTTGGCGTTGGGTGTTATTTTGCAGGATCGATCAGGTCGCCAGGAGTCTTCTGGAAGCCTATCAGGTCGCTGATCATGTGTTTAAAGCTATTCAGGTCGTTGACTAACATAATCAAGGTAAGTACTTTCTACTCTTGAAGCACCAATCTTTTTGGTCGCATCACTCCCAACACAAGATAGCGAGATCAGACCACACACGCATACCAAGAAGAGAAATGCTTCTAGTTTTCCCGAGCTGCATTAGCTAAAGTGAGCTAGTTTAGATTAGCGTAGTTCAACTGATCAACCTAATTCTCAAAGTCTAGAGAGTGCCCTCTCAAAGTGTCCATAGAGTTTGACCCCACGTTGAAGTGAGGGACTCCCTTGGGGCTTCCCAGCTATCCATTGGAACCCTCTTTATCTCCGCCAATGTAGAAATCAGCAAGAGGAGGAGGGGATTTAAAATAGATTTCCAAACCACTTATGCCATTGGTTCGAGGGGCCGGAGGTCAATGGATAGTTGTATACAGAAATGAAGTCGCCTTCGCCACCAAAAACTCCCTCTTCTGATCCTTCATCCTCATGGAGGGTGGAGGAGGAGACTCTGACACAACTTCAGCACCGGCATAGTAGAGTGCTGACACCAAATCTTCATCTACGTTCTTTTTGGCGGTGGAAGATGGGAGACTGCAAAGAATAAAATGGCTAAAAGGTTTGAAAAGAAAAACCAAGTCAAAAATGACCTAAAAAGCAAAACGAGCAAAAAAATACAAAAAAGAGCATAACAAGAAAGATAAAACACCAGGAAGGTCGCGAACTAGAGTGTCCTAGTTTATATACCAAAGATTCTTGCAGAAAACCTATTTTCGCAAGTGAACAAGTAATAATGATGGCAATGGTAATAACACAAAATTAGAGGATGGTCTTTAGATGTTCGATAAACTACTGTCCTTATCAATGATTACAAATGTATCTATAACTGATAGGAATAAACACGATCAAAAGTGGAGGAAGATAGTAGAAAAAAATACCCAATGGCGCGTAGAGAAAGATACTTATCGACTCGATAAAATAGGTTAGGCCTACCTATCCAGGCTCTAAAATTGCCAATCCCCACCCACGTAAAACCAGTAAGGCTTCAATTTACAAGTATACTAGGGCAAATAACTTACTAGGTCCTTGAAATTCCCATAATAAGCACTAGCATAAAACTAGCCCCCACTTGACTTAGAGAAATTTTACACTGGAGAAACTTACTAATCTTCTCAAAAGTAGGGGCCGTGCACTTTTTCTTATGAAAGATTATGATTGTACACAATATGCGAGCCCATGAAAAGGGATGTATCTGCCCAAGTGCCAGACCCCACCTCTCCAACCACTCTAACAGAAAACCTGGCAATAGGAGGCACAAACTGACTTTAAACACTCATCATACATCATCGCCCAACCCTCCAGGGCACAATGGGTGCGCTCATTCCATTAAGGACTGACGAGATGAATGGAGCTGAGAATCTAGTGCTCTTACCGTATCTCAAAAAGCCTCCCCCCACCCCCCTCCAAATGGCACTAGGATAACCGATAGAGTTGAAACTTGAGTTCTAACTGTCTCGGAGAGGAGGCCGCTCAATGGTACCCAAGACGCAGTCGACTGACAGTGATCATCCGCCATATAAACTTTGTCCAAACCCTGAGCACTCCTTCCCATACCGAGCATGTGATGGGAAGACTCCCCAAGCAAGATGTTATCCTTCCCCTTCTAACTCTAAGAGGACAGAGGATCACCAGAAGCTGGCAACTTACCAGCTATCTTTGCGTCAAGATAGGACCACACGTCTTAACTAATGTATGAAAAAGTCTGACCCGTGATCGTCAAGCCCTGACCATTAGTGTTAGTGACTTGGACAATTATACGAACGGAACTATTCAATGTTGTCGACCTATGCTGCCAGAAAATTAGGGATCTCAAAAAGAAAAGACAAAGAAAGAAGAAAGACAAAGGAGATCAACTGAGAAAGCCCAAACATTGAAAGTGAGAGAAAAGACAAAGAGAAAAAGTTGTTGAAAAGGCTTTGATAAGAATCAAGGGAAAGCCAAATAAAAAGGAGGCAATTTAGATTGGCACATCTTTTGGAAAGAACGCGAGGGTATTGGACAATCACGACTAAACTCTAGGGATTGACATGTAACCTTTGCGATGTTACAGATTCCAAGAAAAAATGTAAAATCTCAGCTTGTGGGAGTTGAGTCCAGCTCATCCTTTTATAAAATAATGAGCCGCTCTCAAGGGTCATTATTGGTGGTCATTTGATTTTAGAGAAGACTTGTCGATGTGGCATGACACGTATTCATTTCAAAATAACCTCGATGAAAAGGAGGAAATCCTACTTAAGGCGGGTATATAGCCCCGTAGCGACCAGTACCCAAAATATCCTGCCAAGGAGATGAGTCGATTCGATCGCCAGCGAGTGGCGAGACGACAGCCCTAGAAACCTAGAAAGGTTATAGCCCTAAGAATAACTCAATCTTGGCATCATGATTATAAAAAAGGATTTACAGGCGAGTTGGCCACTTGCCCACAGTGGAGAAGTGAAAGCTTCCTGCCAGAGATAAGAGATGCCGGAAATAATGACTTGAGTCCAAAGTGAGGTCATCATGAGTCAGGGGACGGCACTTGGAGTGGTAAATGAAGGAAGAAAATTCTTCAATATCAATAATGTTATTAAGATAGAACATTTAATGAGTGCATTATAACGAAATTTCTTCAGTACCTCACACTACAAAAAAAATATTGTTTGCTAACGGGCGGATCCATCAGCAAACACGTCAGCATCAATTTGCTGATGGGTAACGCCCGTCAGCATTTCTGGCGTCAACAAGATTTTTCCTGACGGGATGAACGTACCCATCAGCAAATGCTGATGGCATACTAATGGGTAAGGCCCGTCCGCAACACCCCTGCCCATAATTCGTTACCCGTTAGCAAATCTAAATAATGCCGACGAGTCTTAGTAGTCAGCATTTGCTGACAGCTCTACCCATAATCAATTTTCAAGATGCTGACAGGTCCCACCATTAGATTCTCAAATAATCTATTTTCAAATTTTATTATCCTTTTATATTATTTGTTATTTTACCTGTATTTATGTCACAAACCAATAATCCAACACAAATACTAATTTGCGTTTACAAAAAAATATAAAACTAAAAATGTAATAATTGAATAATAATTATATCGTATAATGTATAAAGTTTAAATAAAATATCAAACATAAATATTCTTTGTTCTTGAAACAACTACATTGTTGAATCATTTGGAGAATCAGACAGAAAACCACTTGGAGGATCAGAGGACAGCCACCGACGTCGCGCTCTCATCGTTGCGGTGACTTCCTGCATCACCCGCTCACGGAAAGTCGCCTCCATCTCGAGCTGCTGACGTTCATGCTCCTCACGTATCGCCAAGAGCTGCTCCTGATGTGCCCACTCGCTCGCCTAGAGCTGCTCCTAATGTGCCCTCTGGCTCACGTCGAGCTGACTCTTGACCTAGCTCTTCAAGACCTCCATCAGCGTCTGGAGCTCCAAGACACGGCTATCTAGAACAAAGGAGGTACCGCCTCTGGAAGTCTTCAAATCCAGAAGACCTCTTAAACATCCCGTGCCAAACTGACGACCCTCTTCATCCCGATAGTCTCTAGATAGACCGCGTTCTCGTCAATGTCGAAGGATACTTTGATGTAGCACAAGCCTCCTCTAGACGTCTCTGATACTACTCCTGCAATATATTGATTGATGTGTAATTTACCATTACGAGGATCAAAAATGTATATATTAATTACATCTAAAAAAATACTTACAAAAATTTGCTACGAAAGAGGATCAGTGAAAGTGTTTTCGGGTCTCCGGTGGATAGCCAAGAAAAGCTCGAATGCAGTAGGTTCCCTACCCAAATTCTCATGTTGTATACAATATTTAAATTATTTTTTAACTTATCCCTAATTATGAAATAATTAATTACTTACGAGCTAAATTTACAAACACATTTAATTTTACTTATGAACTGACGTGCATGACCAATCGCAGTTTGAGACCCTCCTTTGTGCTTGGCTATCCCAGTACCAGGTCTGCTGGGCTTGCTCATCCTATTCTTGCTCGCCTACTCAGACTGCTTCTTGTTCTCCGGCTTCTCGAACTCCCCCACCCATTTCCTCCAAATGTCCTCGCTCACGCACGCAGGCACCCTCCCCTTCGTTCTCCACTTCGTCTTCCACTCATGGAGACGGCCGCGCCGTGAGTGGGACATAGAACTATAGAAGTCATGTTGTATGACCTCCTCATAATATACACTCGGGTCTCAATAACAGCGCCTCTGCAAAACAAAATAAAACAAAACAATTTAATTAATAAAAATCATTATATATAACAACTTTAAAAAATAATATTAGTTTAATTACCAAAAACTCGGGCCACCACAACTGGCGATGAGACCGGGGAATATGCTCTTACTTCCACCCATCAGGGTGTACACGAGACTCATGGATCATCCGAAGAATCATTGGTAACTTCGGCGAGTGACTGCGTAGCCTAGTGAAATATAGAGTTATTAGAGCAATATATTGAAACAAATAATTTATTAGCCATGAAAATTAAATTAAAGTTACTTACCTCGGGGGGACTACATAAACCTCGATCATACCAGGACGTGGTGGCATGAGGCCAATCGATGTACTAGTATCGGACGGGGTTTAGCTGGAACCGTCTGCAGAATCCTTGCTGATAAGTCACTCATATCATCATCTTCATCATCTAAGTGACGATGAGATGATGATGATCATGATGAACCAAGAGAAGCACGGCCCGAAGATGAGACAATAGATGAACGTCTACGACCTCTGCCTCTCATCTAAAAAAAATTAAAATTTAAGCACAATTGAACCAGGATAAATGTCAATCCATCTAATAATTACTATAACTGATTTTGATTAGATTGATTGAGTTGGTAGTTTAACCATTCTGATAAATGGCACAAGTGGAGCATGGCCATTGGGTGGCCACATTTATATTCACTTACAATTTTACCTCTCACATATACAAATCACATTTACTAATTGGGGGCATTCCTGCATACCCGGGGAAGTATTTTGCAATTCATCTTCGTGGTTTTAGCATTTTCTACACATCATTTAATTATCTTTTTATCTGATCTTCATATTTTTGTTTCATGCTTCGAGAAGTTTAAAATTAATCATGATAAGTAACTTAAAAGTTAGAGTGATGCGTGGCCATTGGTATCCCTCAACTAATTTAGGATGAGAGTTAAAGTGGTGCGTCGAAAAAAGTAATTAATGATGAGATTCTTTCTAGATCCCCGTACCTATATCAATCATCATATATACTGGGATTTTTCTCCACCAACTACCAATTCAATCAATCTAATCAAAATCAATTATAGTAATTATTAGAGGAGTCAATGTATAATTTAAGCACAATTGAACCGGGATAAATGAATTAATATAATTCTAAGGTTCTAGCACCATGCCAAATGTGTCCGAATTTCAAACTATATATGTCTGTATCAGTTTTATAATTAACCTAAATCGACACTTTCACTATTTAGGTTATCATCAAACTTATCTTTGTCTGTATCTTCATCATCAGTTAGAAACTCATCTTCTGTCTCCTCCTCTGCCTCGTCGATAAGTTCATCCGACTCATTATTAATAAGGTCGACGTGTAATTAGAAATCCCCATCCTCCAATTGTATTGAATTGTGCACTTCTATCTGCTCATCTTTAAAGGATTGATTAGGCATCATAGGCTCGATAAATCTATTGTCATTCTTGCTTTAATTTTTTACTTTTCCAACCAATCCAACTTATCTCGTTTCAAACTTGGAAGCGGGTAGTAGTAAACTTAAACAGCTTGGCAGCAAATACAAAAGACTCATAGGGATTGAATCTATGCTTATAATTGACATCAATAAGATTATACTGAGGATGAACCTTTGTGCTTGCGGGAGTTGGATCAAACCACTCACAATTGAACATGAGTGTGATCTTGTAAGGCAAGCCAGTATATTCAAGTCTAACAACTTCTACGAGACAACCATAGTAATCATACTCATCATCCCATAGTTTATTTCTTTTATACACGCCATTGCTCGAAGTTGATCTATTTGATCCGTATGCAACTGTGTAAAATATGTATCCATTTATCTTGCAATCATGATATGCAGTCACACATCGTGATGGACCTACTACTAGACTCTTAATATACTTGTCAGTGACATTGTTCAAGGGATCTTGTGCCTATAATGATGGAAAGTAATAAACATATTATTTATTAAGATATCGATTTAAATTACATATATATTTCACAACTTTATATAATTATTTTAGAAGAACTCACATATCTCTCAAACCAATCGAAAAATTCACTTTCCAATCTTTTATTCAGTCCACCATATGTAATGCTTGGTTGAGACTATTTTACAACCTCCGTGAAAACATTGTATACGAATAAAATTAAAAAGTATCTTAATTTATTAAATAATTAATATTTCGTTAAAAAATATAAATAATGGAATTTTGAACATAATAATATCTTGTACTTCTTCACAGTTTAGTAAAATGTAATTTCTCGCCGCATCGAATTCTTCTTTGCTCAAGAATCTTTTTCCCGATGCTGCGAGCATTTCACCATATTCTTCAAAAACTGAAGGAACGTCATCATCATTGTCTTCACCATTTTTTCCATCATCCTTACAAGGGAAGTTTGTTCTTTTCGTTAAGACAAAGTGAAAGTTGACGCCTCTTTGATAAGATATGTATTTACTATCGAGCCCTCAACGCTCGCCTTGTTCTTCATGTTGTCCTTTAGTATGCAAAGAAATCTCTTGAATGGATACATCCACCTATATTGCACTGGACCTGCAATTCTCACCTCATATGCTAAGTGAACTAGCAAATGCCCATGGAGTCAAGAAAAACAATGAGGAAAGACCTTTTCAAGTTGACACAAAATTAAAGGAATATCACGCTCTAAACGACTCATATCATTAGTCCCAACAACTTTGCAGCTTAGGTTCTTGAAAAACAAACTCAACTCTATGAGGGTCTTCCACACGGGATGGGGAAGTTGTTCTTGAAAGGAAATTAGTATCAACTTTTGCGTGAACACATGACAGTCGTGACTTTTCATCTCAAACAATCTCAATCCCTTCATATCAACGCAACACCCAAGATTTGATGCATATTCATCTAGAAATCGAAGATCTCTTACCCACCTACACAAGGCAACATTTGATGTCTTATCCAATGTCTAACAAGCTTTAGGGTACTTTCTTGATGTGTATTGTTGCAGGACGGAACGAAAACAATATTCCTTCGGTTCATCCATGGATTTGGGAGAGTCTTTTGTATTCCCCTTGAAATTCATAACCATGTTGAAAATATTATCAAACACATTCTTCTCGATGTGCATAACATCTAGATTATACCGAATTAAATTTGTACTCCAGTATGCCAAATCTCAAAATATGCTTCCTTTCCTCCAACCACTTGATTTTTCTATGCGTCCATTGGTGGCCTTTGCATCTAGATCAGTAACTTTCAAAAGCCCCAAACTTTCTATCTTTGCCAAAATTTTCATTCCTGACCGTACGCTTGGCGGTGGAGTCTCCACCTTTCTTTTTTTTCGAAAATTCCTTTTATCTTTTTAAAAAGGATGACCACAATCAAGAAACTTCCGATGATTATCAAACCAATATTGTTTCCCACTGCACTTGAGAGTAAATGCATCCAAACATTCCATGCAATATGGACATGCCGTTCTTTCAACCGTGCTCCAACCAGACAACATGAAGTAGGTGGGGAAATCACTAATTGTCCACGTGAGGGCTGCCCACAATTGGAAATTCTGGTATTTAGAGATATCATATGAGGGTGCACTGACCATCCACAACCAATTCAACTCAGCGATTAGAGGCTGTAGAAACACATCCAGCTTATCCTTAGGATTTTTGGAGCCTGGAACAAGAACATTCATAAACATGTATTGTTCTTTCATAAACATCCATGGAGGCAAGTTGTATGGTGTGACTATCACCGTCCACGAGGAATATTACGCCCCGAAACTAAAAAAAAGGTTGAAAACTATCTATGCAAAGGCCCAATATTACATGGACTTTCGGCGGTGAACTCCAGATGAGTTTGATTAAAATGTTTCCAGGCCTTTGAATCAGACGGGTGACACATCACACCATCGTCAATAACATGTTTAGCATGCCACCTCATGTCCTTTGCAGTTGCTACAGATGCGTATACGCAATGCTACTCTTCTGTCATTTTTTCTTTTCCCTTCTTAGCGGGTTTGAACAAGATGGTTACAAAACTTGCAAATGGTCTAATCAGAATCATCTCTCCAATAGATCATACAATTATTCATGCAACAATCGATCTTCTCGACCGGTAGGTCCATGCCCCTCAATAACTTCTTTCTCTTGTAAAAGTCACCTCGTATATGATTTTCTTTTGGTACAACTTCTTTGATTAAATCCAATACTTGATCATACCGCTTCTGGGACATGCAATTTTCTGCCTTGAAGTTCATGAGACGGGAAACTAGAGACAACTGAGAGTGTTTTTCACATATGGGATGCAAAGGTTGATTTCCAGCACTCAACATATCGTATAACTTCTGGGTCTCATGATTAGGCTGTTCTTCAACATTAGGGCTCAATAAAAAGCTTGGACCGGCTACATCGTGAACCATATTGATGTAAGTATTTGAGAATTCTTCAGGAGCGGCGTAAGACGCTCCTCCAACGTGAACCTCAGGGTCGACACGATGCGTGCAATCAAGATTTGTTTCACCATGGAATGTCCAAATGTAGTAATCTGGTACGAATACATTTTTAATGAGATGATATTTGATCTCATTTACATCGTGGTAACTGCAATTTCTACATTTAGTATGACTACAATGACACTTCAGTTTTTTCTTTTCCTTTATTGCTCCAAGGGTGAGTGCAAATCGTATGAAACTCTCCACCCCTTTCACGAACGTGTTCGACAGATAACAGTTAACCCTCTATTTATACATCGCCAACTACGATCAGAACTCATCCTACAATATCCTAATTGTGATTAATAATATAGATGATCAAATTATAGATAATCGAGCAGTATGAGGATGCCTATAGAAAATGATTGGATTTTTGGTAAGGGCCATATTCCATTCAAGAATTTGATGTTCAGTAATAAAATTATCTTACTATGCATTTTTAGAACCTACAAATTTCGGAAGGACCTCCCCTTAGTTCTCTAAGTACACATATCTTGTAGTGCACTCGAGAACAAATGAGAGATGGAAACCAAAATCCAAAAGTCCTCAAAATACATATGTCGTAAGATAATCACATTACAATCACATTCTCAAACTATCCAAATAAGTGTACGGTTCAAAATTTAGTATCAAACTCTTTGTTTGATACTAAATCCTAGACAGGTCTAAGGTAAGTGTTTCAGTGTATAAAGAACTAATATAATTGATCCTA
Organism: Phtheirospermum japonicum; assembly: GCA_014905375.1. Classification (NCBI taxonomy): domain Eukaryota; kingdom Viridiplantae; phylum Streptophyta; class Magnoliopsida; order Lamiales; family Orobanchaceae; genus Phtheirospermum; species Phtheirospermum japonicum. Next base: position 189,129 of record BMAC01000927.1, read on the forward strand.
AAATAAATCTTAAAATCCGTTATAGCCTCATGTCCAATGAAGAAGTCCGGCAAAATCAAGGTATGGTGCTGATCTGATAATTTATGGGCATGTCTATTTCAAATAATGATGTGATTTTTCAACACTCATGAACTCAATCTCAATATCACGTCTTTTTAAGCATACTCAGTTTTTTGTTATAATTTGCTAGAATACGCTATACATATAAAACGAAAGAGTCGAATATTTATTTGTTACTAATATTTAGTATATAGTGATAACGTATAGTATCTTTTGAGTACACCACGCAAGATGGTCCGATTGAATAAAGCAAAGGGCATATCTGTAAATCCAACTTCACGTGTAACTTGCACTAAGCAGATCATATATATTAATCACAGATCATATAACATAAAATATAAATTAAATAAGATATTCCCTTGCCGATCACCACTGCATTTGAAAACCCCCACCACGCACATTTTAAAACTTTTTAAAACCACCATCACATTTTGAAATAAATTTAAAATCCATTATTCGAGGGACGAAACCTCCCGATCGGCGCCGTACACCAGTCATCACTGATATCAACCCCAACCAATCACAACATGTATATCATAACATAAATATTAATTAAACACAACTTTCCGATCACCACGGCATATCAAAACCACCACCACAAATATTCTAAAACATTTCAAATAAGAAATATTTACAATTCAACCCTAAATTTTAACTTAATTGATAATTAAACCCTAAACTAACCCTAATTTTCAAAATCAAACCCAAATATCTAAATAATTATAATTCAACCCTAATTTCTCGAAATATTCAAGGTTAGACCTTATCTAACCCTAATTTTTGAAAATAAACTCAAATATCTAAATAGTTATAATTCAACCCTAGTTTCTTGAATTCATTTCCAATTAAACCTATTAATAATCATATATTTGAAATAAACCCCAAATATATAAATATTTATAATTGAACCCTAAATTTTAATTTAATTGATAAATAAATCCTAAACTATTTCTAATTATATAAAAGCTCCTAAATTAATAATAATTATAAAATAATATCTCAATTACCTTAATTATACAACACCCCTTAATTAGAATCTAACTATACAAAAAATACCTAAATTAAACTTTAATTATACAGAACCCCCTAAATTAACGATAATAATACAATAATACCTAAATTAAACTCTAATTATAGAAAATTCCCTAAATTAAACTCTAGTTATACAATAATACCTAAAATAAATCTTAATTATAAAATAAACCCTAAATTATATCATAATTATACAATAATATCTAGATTAAGTATTAATTATACAAAACCCCCTAAAGTAAGAGTAGTTATACAATAATACCTAAATTAAACTCTAATTATAGAAGATCCCCTAAATTAAACTCTAATTATACGATAATACTTAAACTAAACCCTAATCATAAAGTAACCCCTAAATTATACAATAATACCTAAAATAAATCTTAATTATAAAATAAACCCTAAATTATATCATAATTATACAATAATATCTAGATTAAGTATTAATTATACAAAACCCCTAAAGTAAGAGTAGTTATACAATAATACCTAAATTAAACTCTAATTATAGAAGATCCCCTAAATTAAACTCTAATTATACGATAATACTTAAACTAAACCCTAATCATAAAGTAACCCCTAAATTATACCATAATTATACTATAATATCTAAATTATATATTAATTATACAAAAACCCTTCAATTAGCGATTATACAATACTACCTCAATTAAACCTTAATTATGCAAAAACTCCTAAATTGAACCATAATTATACAATAATACAAAAATTATACTCTAATTATATAATAATACCTAAAATAAATCCTAATTATAAAATATATTCTAATTATACAATAATACCTAAATTATATACAAATTATGTAATTATTTTATATAATATTCAAAAATAAAAAAATTTAAATCATAAAACAATTCAAAGAAATTACAAGAGAGAGAGAGAGAGAGAAGAGGGGATTTACCTTGTTTAGGCGGCGGCGACGATGATGTTTGGAGAGCAGTAACGGTGGGCGGTGGCTGAGGCTGGGCAAACGGTTGGGCTGGGGCTCCGGAGGCTAGTGGGGAGGCCGATTGGCGGAAGAAGAGCAGCGGTGGCGGCGGCTGGGGCTGGCTGCGACCGATTTTATTTATTTTTCTTTGCTTCTTCTCTATTTTTTTGCTTCTGGCGAGGGATGGGGATCTGATTTTAAATCAGATTTGCTGACGGGCAACGACACCCATCTGCACACACACACACACACACATATATATATAGGGGTGGGTTTCACATGGGAACCAATCCCCTGTGTTGAGAACTAGGAACCTACTAAATTACATAGTATATGATGCTATTTATGAATCATGTACATGCTAATAAGATAATAGTAAAAATCAAGGGAGCATAAAAAATAGCAATGTAAAAATATAAGTAGCATTTGCATATATTTAAATTAGCATCCACAAATAATGTAAAATAGCGATTCCTAAAGTTCCTACA
>BMAC01000927.1:225768-236059 GCA_014905375.1 Phtheirospermum japonicum
TAAGGAAAAATATAATAAAAATAATTTAAATTAGGTAAGATACAATAAAAGGAAAAATATTATATTAGATAAATATTAGGTTCGGATTACGAATAAGCAAACGAAGCACCAGAATTTTTTATTTGTCAAACGAAGCATACGAAGCAGACACATAGGTTAGGAGGATTTTGCATTAATATATAGGGGTGATATATATATATATATATATATATATATATATATATATATATATATAGTTTTATAAAACCAAACACTACACCCTCCTCCCCTCCCCTTGCATCGCCGCTGCAACTAAAAGAAAATCAACCTGAAATCTAAAATCTAAAACCCTATCAAGAATTGAAAATGAATTTCATCCGTGAATCCAACTGAGATTTAATTTGAGAATATTTCCCATTCCTTCTCGTCCATCCATTTTATAAATCTTTGAATTCTATGCGTGGGTCCACTGAACAGCGATGACGTTCAACAATCAGAAAGCGAAGAACAACGATTGAGAGTCGGTGGTAGTCCAAGCTAGTCCTGGGCAGGGGGTTCTAAGCGATGGTGCACGACTGAGCGACGCAAGTCTTGGGCGGTGTGCCTAGTTCAGATCTGAATGGAGACGGGCTACTCAGGTTTTGTATTTTCAAACCCTAATCTGGTACACTCGTCGACTCGTCGGCAATAGCCTACACTTCAGCAAGCAAAGCAATGCGATCGTGGGTTTTAAATCTAGTCTAATTGGGTTGTGGATTTTTATGTTACTCGTAGTCTGGATTTTGGGCGACTGGGTTGCAGACCTAAGTGTGGACCGGTGGAGACGAGGGATTCGTTGGAGTTCATGTTTTGGAACTCATGGATTTTGGCATCTTAGTTTGATTAAGCGATTTTGAGATGAGGGCTTCGTTACAGTTTATGTTATGGGTGATTTGCTGCAACATCTTAGTTTTAGATATAAAACATGGTAAAAATGTTGTTTCATTCTGGAGACTACAAGGCCTTTGTTTTTTTTTGTTTTTTGTTTTGGTTTGTTTTTAAAGGTTAATCTTGTAATTAGAATGAACACACAAGGAAAACTTGACCCGAAAGGTCAGTCAAGGGCGAATGCCCCAAAATTGGTACGATTGACCAAAAGGGTGGATACCCAGACAAACCTGACACGATAGGTCAGTCAAGGGCGAATGCCCCAAAACTGGTCTGATTGACCAAAGGAGTGGATACCCCAGGCAAACCTGACCCGATAGGTCAGTCAAGGGTGAAGGCCCTAAGAATGGTCCAATAGACTTAGGGGTAGATACCCCAGAAAGCCTGACCTGATAGGTCGGCCAGAGGCGAAGCCCCAAAAATAGTTCAATAAAACAACAAGAGGATTACAATACTCCATAAAGGATTGTAGGTCAAGTCCCGGAATGATATGATCTACCTGATGAAGGGTACAGCCGAGTAAGTGAGTTATTTAAGGGAAATATCCTTGAATGGCCAGGTTTATCAAGTAAGGATGAGTACCTCCAGATAAACCTGGTCCCAAAAACATAAAGGCCCGAATAGGTCTGGCGGGTTGGTAAAAGCATAAATACAAGCGAGACTTAAGAAAACAAACAATTATATGAGTATCAAAAACCACTAGTGCAGAAATAATTTTCTAGAACGCCCTATTTCAGTAATTCTAGAACGCCATGCCCAGGCATTCTGTATAGAGCTGTTCTAGAATATCTGATTTTCCAGAATAGCTTTCTGAGGCGTTCTAGAATATCGGATTTTCTAGAACGGTTATCAGAGACGTTCTAGAAAGTAGTTTTTACCAGTTCATCCATTCTAAAAAATAAATTTCTACTGTTAAGAAAAAGACGTTCTAGAAAATGTTCTTTCCAGAACGGTTACAGATTAGGTGTTCTAGAAAGTTTATTTTCTACAACGCCTTTTCGAACTAGACGTTCTGAAAATACATTTTCTAGAACGCCTTTTAGAAAGACGTTCTAGAAAATACTCCTTTTCGAAATAGACGTTCTAGAAAATAAACTTTCTAGAATCTAGAAAATCTATTTTTTAAGAACGGACTTTTGATATCCGTTCTAGATTTGACAGTTTTGGAACTCCAATTTTTTTTCCAGAGTTGTTCATCCCTCATAAATCACAATTTTTAATACTTATTGAAATCACAATTTTTTCACAAGACACCTGTTATTTAAATAATCCCAAAATCATCCATTAATCACAATAATACACTCACCAAAAGATGTCAATACAAACAACACAAGTCGCCAAATACACGATCAACAAATGTTAAAATAGAAATCACCAAAAGACGGTGAGTACCCATTTTTCTACCATTCAAGTTATCCACAAATAGTTTGTTTTTTACACTTCATAATACATTGCACACCCTATATATGGTGATCAAGCAATGACCTCTAATAAACACTCGGTCCAATGTCTACGTACATCATCAATTTCATCGTCCGATTAAGGTTTTTCTATATTGAGTGCCTGCAGGTCAATGAAAAATCAGAAATAAATATGAGAATTTGTAGAGAACGCAAAATAAGATAATTAAAAATGACGAAAAATAATGGGTGATATAAATAATATGAATAATATCAGAAGCAAAATAAGTCAAATTAATGAAATCCAGGTTATGATTAAATTAAACAGAAATCATATAACTAAATGTGGATCCCTAGTATCAAATAGTCACATCTTTTAATTTAAACTTTAAGACTCCTGCTACTAAATTAATAGAAACATATAACTCAGCTTATCACTTGAATCCAGCCATGTATTCCATTATTATCCATAGCTTCATTTGGTTCAAGTAAGAACAATAATAGTCTGTAATATATGGAGATCAACATTCTGAAAGAACAGCAATTTCCTGTCGACAAATATAAAAAAGGAAACAACTAAATAAATTTCAACACGAGTTTATATAGTCATGCCAAGTGTACCTTCTGGGTGTCCTCTATCTCATCCTCCATGTGAAAACAAAAAAACAAGTATAAAACGGAGGGGAAAATGGGCATAACTAAAATCAGAATTAAAAATTTATTATCAGATGATACCATCCGGATATAATCATACAACAAAGTTTTCTTATCTCTAAATAAAAGTCGGGGGAGGCAAAAAATATTGTATAATTAACGAATATAATCCTAGTTTATACACTCACGATTCTTCTTAATCAATGACCTTGATGGCAACCTGCCTTTTTGATTGCTTATCAAACCTGCAAATTCAAAAATAGCAAAAAGGGTCCAATTAATCAAGTAAATAGATATTTGCACTTAAATATACAATATATTCTCAAGAAAAGGCAAGAGCTAGATGCAAAATCAAGAAGGCTTCTTGACCAAAATCATACTACTTATTTGTCCTTTCTCAAATGCTTTAATGTTTTTAGTATGTAGTTCATTTTTTCATTTAATGTTAAATAACCAATCAATTTACATGCTGAAAATGTGGGAAAATTGTTTTTTTGTTCCATTATATTGTCCATTTTTCAATTTAGGACCAATATATTGTTTACTATCAAAACACATACACGAAGTTGGCAAAATCATCAAAGAAAGTACAAAATTATCATTTTCGGGCCCATTTGATGACGTGTCATGATTCAGTATTTAATTATCAATTTTCATTTATTTTTAAATATTAAATACTAAATATGTGATTGGATTACCTAAATTGACCTTCCTATTTTATATTTTTCCTCCTCTTTTTCCGCTGTTCTCTTTTACTCGCAGATTGAATGGACATGTTGGTTTTCATTTACTAAAAGTGTCGGCCATCTATTATTCATGTTTTAATGAACAAGAAAAGAATCCTCTGAAAAAACTTCGAAAATCACGTCAATGGCGGAGATTAATCCCTCTCCGCTTCTGCAGAACCACAACCTCCGATCTCTTCACGCCGCCCTCGATCTCCAGAAAACCAATCTCTTGAAGCTCACAACCGAGAGTTTCGCCATGGAGAGAGGGCCCAGATTCAAAGAGTACTCTGCCCAGATTCAGTTCAGATTTCACCACTCCGCCTAAAAGGTGCAAGATACCCTCGGATTTGACATAATCCGTGCCGGACTTCTCGTCGGCGCTGAGGAAGGAGAACCGGAGGCCGGCGGCGCTGCCTCCGGTGGCGGAGCGATCGGTGAAGCTCACAACTGAGAGTTTCTCCATGGAGAGAGGGCCCAGATTCAGTTCATATTTCACCACTCCGCCTAAAAGGTCCAAGATACCCTCGGCTTTGACGCAATCCGTGACGAATTTCTCGTCGGCGCTGAGGAAGGTGAACCGGAGGCCGGCAGCACTGGCTTTGGTGGTGGAGCGGTCGACGCCGTCCCCGTCGGCGATGTTGAAGAGCGGGAGGATGTATGGGAAGGTGGGAGGAGGGAGTAAATCGACGAACTCGGCGGAGAAAAGGAGCGGCGGTGGATTAATTAGAAAAAGCTATGCTATCATGGATGAGTTGAAGAAATTGGGTGTTCTGCTGGGAAAGAAATTAACAGTGGAAAAAGAAGAAGCTTCTACTAGTTCCATAGTCATATAATATTTGATTGGTTTTTTTTTTTCTATAATACTGTTTTCTTTTTTTTAATTTCTTTTTGTTCTTCATGTTTTGATTACTGAGAGTGATTGTTTCTGTATTTTTATATAGACTGGAGCATTTGAGTTTTAAAAAAACAAAAATGAACAAGAAAAGATAGTAGAGAAAGAAAAAGGAATTAAAATAGTAGGGGCAATAATTTCAAGGGTATATTAGGTAGTCTCTATTCTAATTTTGATTTTAAGTATTTAATTTAAATGAAAAATGATAATTAAATACTGAATTATGACACGTCATCAAATGGGCCCGAAAATGATAATTTTGTACCTTTTCTGATAATTTTGCCAACTTTGTGTATGTGTTTTGATAGTAAACAATTTATTGGTTCTAAATTAGAAAGTGTACAACAAAAATATAATTTTCCCCTGAAAATGTATTGTTAAATGAAGAAAACGATCAAGAAAATCACCCTTTATAGACATCCCCAAAAGAACCTCTTCCAATGAGCTCCAAGTCGCTAAATCTGGATCCTGAGGCCTCTATTAATTCCTCCATTATCAAGAGTATTTTTCAATAAAACTCTCTGACTAAGAAAACACACAAATGCTCCAACCAAATTACCATAATAACACCTAACTAAAGCTGAATCTGGACAACGCATTCAAAATAATAAAATCAATTAGACTGAATCAACATGAAAAATCTTTTAAAAAAATTAAAATAAAATGTAACACCAAAATCAATAGGACTGGGCCAATAGGAAAAATCTAAAATTGAAACTGTAACATGAGATTGCAATGGAGCTCTCCGAAGTCAAAGTGACATGCCAACATTTTTTCATATATTTTTTTTCGAGCGCAACGAAATAATAGAAAGAATGGGGAATAATAAAAATTAACCAACCTGCCAGTGCGAATTTGAGGAATGGGATTTACAAGAAAAATAAGAAATTCACGAATCAAAGTGAAGCTATAGATCCTTGTCTGTGTTTATGTATTTAGAGATACATGCATGCAATTGCAATCCCTTTGCCACTCTTTTTTATGCGCTTGCTGCAGAGTTTCGAAAGGGATCGATAAAATCACTGTTGTTATAGTATGAAATACAAATGGAAAATTATTTATCACGATAAAAAGAAAAGGAAAAAAGAAGGGAAAAAAAAAGCGGGTTGGGGTGGTATTGGTACCCTACCCAGGGTCATATTGAAATGAATCAGGTTTGGGGTGTTGGGTGTAGAAGACTGTGCAGCTAAGTACAATTAAAAAAGATATAGTGTTTAAGTTATCTCACCTGTTACTAAATTCAACACATTTACTAAATCAGGTGAAAAGAGAAGAGAAACTTGAGATTATATCGGGCGAACACATGCAATTTGCCGAAACTTCCATCGCCGTTGATATTGTTCGCTTGGAAATGGCCAATTGCACTGCGATTGTTCTTCGCCTGAATTGAGCAACCGTATCCTGCAAACTCAGATATTCAATACATACAAGGCACAAAAGAGAAGTTGGCAATTTTAAAGTATATATGCAGGAGAAAAAAAAGGTGAAAGTGCTACCTGCAAGATTGTCTCAACAATCTTTTCTCCCTTCTCTTTCTTCTGCTTTTGACGGTCCTCTTTCGTTTTCTGTATTTGAAACGACGAATTAAACACCAACACCATTTATATTTTCAGAATAAAAAAATGAAATTTAGCAAAAAAAAACTTGATCAGGGTTTCAGTTTTTTCTTTCTTTTTAAGCAGTTGTATAGCTTCTTGTTTCTGAAGCTTCATAAGCTCTTCCTCTTCTTTCTTGAGGTTACCACTTTCTTCTTCTATTTTTTGCTTGTACATGTCCATCTCTTGCATATATTTCTCTTTGTTTTTCAATGCTATCTAAAAAATTCAAACTCAAAAAACCATTAATTTTGGCACCAAAAAATTAAATAGATAAAATACAAGGATAAAAATCTGACCTTCTCATAAGGTGCTTTTTGTTTCTCTGTAATGTTATTCCACTCTTCACCCGTGATCTTTGCAATCTTTATAACAAAATAAATCTCAATTAGCTCCAAATTTTAATTAAACGGTTTCAAATAAAACCTGAAAATCAAGAATTAATATTTTCAATTTTACCTCCAAGACATTCTTGCTCTCTATAGCCAAGGCAGCTCAACGCTCATTCGAGAAAATGAAATAAGCCAACATCAGCTGCTTCGGTTTCAAGGGGTCTTTTTCTTTCCTGTGTAAACATAAAACAAAAACATCAGAAAATAAATAAACACACACTAAAAAAAATATTTAATCATTATTTACTTTGGTTTCTGGGTTTCTTTCTCAGCGAAGTTTCGACTTCCTCGGCATTCCTATCCTCCGAAGATGAAACGCCCAATCCAACGAGTTTCTAATAAACACCTGGGTCAAATCAAGCGCGACACGGCCACTTTCCGAAGCAACACGAACAAAATCCTTCCGAAACTCCACCATTCTATCTTCTTCTTCCCTCTTGACCTTGCCCAGCACGTCCAAGTTATTATGGTACATAGGGTCAAACTGAATCTGCGAGCGGATAACTTCCACCATTACACAAAAAAAGAGAAAAATTATTGAGGAGGCAACAGCGAGGTTCATGGTTGTGGTGGATAATGATGTCAAAATCACTAGTGCAGAAACAGCTTTGAGAACGCCTATTTCTGCAGATCAAGAACGCCCTGCTGAGGCGTTCTGTATGGAGCTGTTCTTGAAAGTCTGACAATCAAGAACGCCTCAGCAGGGCGTTCTTGATTGTCAGACTTTCAAGAACGGTTTTCAGAGACGTTCTTAAAAAAATTTCAGCCGTTTTAGAAAGTCAGTTTTGCAGGTTTCGCCCATTCTGGAAAGTACTTTCCAGAACGTCCTTTTTTAAGACGTTCTGGAAAATATACTTTCCAGAACGCCTATTTTGCAGGCGTTCTCGAAAGTAAAAACATGCGTTCTGGAAAGTATACTTTCCAGAACGTCTTAGAAAATAGGCGTTCTGGAAAGTATACTTTTCAGAACGTCTCTAAAAAAGGCGTTCTTGAAAGTATACTTTCCAGAACGTCTTAAAAGACAGATGTTTTGGAAAGTTTTTTTTAGAACGGTTTTTTGATATTCGTTCTAGATTTTTACATTTTTGGAATTTCATTAATCCTTTTCCAGGCCTGCTCATATTATAGTTTTATTACCTATTTAAATAAAAAAAAAAACACATTTCATTTATATCATCCCAAGATCAAACAACACATGTCATTAATCACAATAATACACAATCACCATAATATATCAATACAAATAACACAAGTATCCCAATACACGATCACCAAATCTTAAAATAGAAATCACCAAAAGACGATGAGTATACCAAGTTTTAGTTCAATAGCTATAAAAAATGAAAAGGCAATTTGAAAGAGGCTCAAAAATTCAATTATTTTCATCGAGAGGGACATCACAGCCGATATATCTCGGCCACATCACAAGGATGGAGAATGTCACTTCTCGTGGGAGGAACTGATATGGTGAAGCTGGTTTCATTCTTTTCTGATAAAGTGTGCTTCGCCAAAGATAAACTTGAAATTTCTGCATCAATAATTTGTTATAGAGGAATGTTAGCTCATCATACTAACTTATCTTAGACGCCAATGCAAACTAAATAAATCTTTGTTTCCATAGTAATTACAACTAAGAAGGGTCACTRAGGCACTTATACAACAGAATGCTGATGATGATAAAGATAAGCAAAAGATATGTATCCGGAAGCTGAACACAGACTTTCCAAACTCCACCTTCCTATGAACCTAAAATGAATATGAAGGTTATTATAAAGGAAATCATTTTGTAAAAACATCCAAGGTGACTGCATATTGCATGTTTTCGATGGAAGCAAGTAGAACATTGCTCTCGGGCTCCAATTTTTTGCCATCAACTCCCACGCTGAACTGCAAGAAGGCAGGTGAAATATTGTCAGATGTATAAAAGCTGCAGGCATTACAAAAAACACACAGTAAACACAGAGGGCATCCACTAGTGTACCAAGAAATGAATTTAAATTGTCATTTAAAAAAAGTAGTAATAAATTAGTAAAACAAATGCAATTTTACAACTTGCACAAGTGAAATAGTTTCCATTTCATACTAATAACAGGTCAAAGAATTATCTTTAAAAGAAGTGATTGTGTTTTTTTTAAAGAATACATTAATTATGTTCCCAACATTTGTCCAACTAGACGAACACCATAGTAAATGATTTAAAAGTTAGTTATGCAACAGCTCATCAAAAATTTACCTGGCCGCTTGCATCTATAGCTGAAGGTGCAACAAGGAGCATATGATTAGTATTGCCCCTAAAACAACACAGAACAATAAATATATCAACCTTAAGACACAAATATACTTCCATAGAAAACACACAAAATCCAAAGGATGAGAAATAATAATAATAATAATAATAATAATAATAATAATAATAATAATAATAATAATAATAATAATAATAATAATAATAATAATAATACAATTGGCAAATTTAAGTTTACCTACTACGATGACTCTGGAATTTTACGCTCAGGTCCGTATGTGCAGAATATGTGATCCTAAGTGAACATGGTTCCAGCCTTGGAATCAAATAACTGGCACAAACCCAAGACAGGAGCAGTAAATCAGCATAGAGGCACATTATTCACAAAAAAAACTAAGGTATCACTTGCAAATGGAAAATGGTTTAATGCTGATGATGATAAAGATAAGCAAAAGATATGCATCCGGAAGCTCAACACAGACTTTCCAAACTCCACCTTCCTATGAACCTAAAATGAATATGAAGGTTATTATAAAGGAAATCATTTTGTAAAATATTGCTCGACACACACATTCTTTAATATCACCAACAATCACCCGCTGCGACAAAAAATGAATTTTAGTAACATGATTAGGGCCAGTAACAAATGAGATAATGATCAATTAGTGACCTGGGAATAGAGTTTGTAACTTTCCGTCGTATTGGGGACGTCAAGGTKCATAATCTGTCCAAGACTAAAGGTTATAAMAATTTAAGAGATAAAAAAACACGAATCAAGATRAATTAGAAGTAGACATTACATATGCTTACAAAYAAGCAGATAATGACATTATCTTGAAGATGAAATTGTACTTAAGGTATATTTCCATTTGGTAAATTTTAACAGTTGAAGTGCCTCTATTCTGAACTTATTGTATATAAATTAGTGCCAAAAATCAAGATTACACTATTGCCAGTAAAAATAGAACCACCGAAGTGGCGTGAAACTTGATTATTTTACATCAGAGAGAGGACAGAGGACCTGAAATTCTCCAGCACGAATTTCCTTCCTTTTAAATGCATAACGAGGTTTTATCTGCATTTCAGATATAAAGAAAGGGGCAAAATCAAAGAAAACAACACATTTCAAATTCATGATAGGTCAGAAGATTAAATTTGGTTTATCCCAAAGTCATAGTGAAACAAACGTTAAAAAACTCACAGGAATTCCCTTTGTGTTCCAGGCTTTTTAACAAGCAATCAGTAAGAAATTCTCCTCCAATTGGGGATGTTGCAACAGCCTATAACAAAAAAAAAAAAAAAAAAAAAGAGAAGAATAATTAAAATTGAATTAGAGGGTTATATCTACTGCTCTACAGATCATAAACTTGCAGGCATAATGCTCGAGGCCACAAGAAACCTTGAGCATGCAAAAATATATCTCAGAAAAAACACAAAGGAACTCATGCTATAGTAATCATCGAGGCAGATTTGTGAATG
>BMAC01000927.1:251325-262655 GCA_014905375.1 Phtheirospermum japonicum
AGCAAACTCTAACTCCCTTGGCCACCTACATCATAAGAATTTGGACTCAAAAACCCATGATTAATCATTACAACACACCAATCAATCTCGAACCTAAAAATAATAGAATAATCTAAAACCCTAATTAAAACAATAAAACTCAAACTACTACAAAATGCACAATTACATGTAAAACAACCACCCCACACTTATCGGTTTGTCCGTCCTCGAACAACAAAAAGATTCAAGAATGTACATGCAATGAACATTATGTAAAAAGAAAAATCCTTGTGCTTATCCTATTTAATATGATGAAAGTATCAACATAAACTCATTATCATCAAGCATTGCTTGTATTACCCTTTCTCAATTGAAAACCAAATCGATGACTTCCTCACAAATGGAGTTTTTGGAGGATGTTCGCTCAATTCGCTCAAGTGTATAGGACGTGTTTACGCTCAAGTCGGGCGATACATGCACCTTGTCAAGATTTCACAAATCGGACGCTCGAAATTGCTCGTAGTACATGGCCAAATAAGAATCGAAAAGAGGTCTTTATTTTGGGTTGTAATGTTGGCTCTTTGGTAAGGTATGGAATATTTGGATTTAGTGGCTAACACACGATCAAATGTGATCAATAACACATAAAAATCCTAAGATCTAAAACTCGAAGCTTAAAATCGCTTCACCTTTCCCAATTCCCCAACTTTTCATTCGAAACCCTTTCATCTATTCACACACTTTCCCGACTTTTATTTTCACAACACTTAGAAGCATTTTGAATTTGCTTCTTTTCACTAAACTTAGCCTTTTTGAAGTAGGCTTTTCACATGAACGCACACTTTATCACTTTTCGTGATTTATGTTGGAGTATTATTCTTTTTTTTTCTTCTTTTTTTTGTATAATCAACTCAAAATCCGAAACCCACAATCGATTTCCCTCACAATTCGAGTTAACTAATGACATATCCTCTCACCTCGCAATTTATGGAGATATAAGAGCTAAAATCGAGCTCGGACTAACAAGAAACGGGATAAAGGCTCAAGGGATGGAAGCTGGGTGGCCCTGGGATGGCCAAGGGAGGGCTAGCCGTCTCACATGGCTCAAGGAATGGCGCTGGATGGCCAAGGGAGGGATGGCCATCTCACATGGCTCGAAGATGGCGATGGAATGGCAGCGGGCTGCCTGGTCGTCTCACATGGCGCGGAGATGGCACTGGAATGGCCAAGAGATGGCAGCTGGGCGCTGCGGATGGCATGGAGATGGCTAGTAGATGGCCAGCATTCCAGAATGCTTTCTCCTTTGGAGCTCCTTCTCGGCAAAATTTCGCAAGCCCTTGACAAGGAGATGTCTTGATTCTTGGCCTCCATGCCTTATCTTGATTTCAAAGCCTTAAGCCACCTATTAAATGAGAATTTTAAATATCAAAACCCAAGAATTACACCAAACCTCTAATTAATTCAAGCCATTTAACCCAATTAAATACAAAATCAACAAGGAACATGAAAACCAACAAAACAAGAGAAACAACCTAATAACTTAATAAAACTTGACTCAAAACTACTAAAATCAACATAAAACCCTAATTAAAAACATGATAAAAACACTAAAATTACATGTAAAACAACCACCCCACACTTATCGGTTTGTCCGTCCTCGAACAACAAAAAGATTCAAGAATGTACATGCAATGAACATTATGTAAAAAGAAAAATCCTTGTGCTTATCCTATTTAATATGATGAAAGTATCAACATAAACTCATTATCATCAAGCATTGCTTGTATTACCCTTTCTCAATTGAAAACCAAATCGATGACTTCCTCACAAATGGAGTTTTTGGAGGATGTTCGCTCAATTCGCTCAAGTGTTTGTTAAGGGAAATGTATACGCTCGAATCGGAAAATGCATGCACCTTGTAAGGATTTCACAAATCGGACGCTCAAAATTGCTCAAAGCTCATGACCAAATAAGAATCGAAAGAGGGCTTTCTTTTGGGTTGTAATGTTGACTCTTTGGTAAGGTATGGAATATATGGATATAGTGGCTAACACACGATCAAACGTGATCAACAACACACAAAATCTTAACTTCTAAAACTCGAAGCTTAAGATCGCTTCTCCCTTCCTAAATTACCAAACTACCAATCGAAACCCTTTCTTCTTACACACTCTTTCCCGACTTTTATTTCACAACACTTAGAAACTTTTTGAATTTGCTTCTTTTCACTAAACTTAGCCTTTAAATTAGGCTTTACACATGAACGCACGCTTTATCACTTTTCGTGATTTGTTTTGGAGTATTATTTTTCTTCTCCTTTTTTTTTCTTTTTTTTGTATAAGCAACTCAAAACCCGAAACCCACAATCGATTTACCTCACATTTCTTGTCAACTAATCATACACTCTTACCTCACAATTTATGAAGATATAAGAGCTAAAATTGGGTTCGGCTAATAAGAAATCGGATATATGCTCTCAAGGGGGCCCGTTTGGGATTTTTAAAGTAGCTTAAATTTATATATATGGCCGGAACAAGGGTGATATATGTGCCTCGAGGTCATTTTCAAATTCAATCATGTACGAACAAAATCAAACCTCCTCAATGCAATTGTTCAACAATGTAATAAAGACACAAACGACAAAAAAAATCGACTCAACCATATAAATGCGCAAATATTAAGCGTCACTTCGCCAAGAATGTGTCACTTCGCCAAGGCTCGAGTTAAGAACAACAAAACATGCTTGATAAAAATCCGGATCCTACCCACCCCACACTTAAACCATGCGATATCCGCATTTTAATGAAAACCAAGTAAAAGGAGGGAGAATAGAAACTTCCTTAATCGAGCGAGTTTGAGTCGAGCTCGGTAGGGTCCACCTAAGTATCTAAGCAATCCAATCAAAAACCGAGTATGACTAGTATCTCGCGGCTTCATGAACGCTACTAACTTATCAAATCGCCCAAGGTTAAAGTCGAAAAACCAAACCTAGAAAAGAAATCACATAAAATTCAAAAACACAAGAAAATATGTACATAAACCCAAACAAAACGAAACCAAAGACCAAAAAGGACCAAAAGACAGCTCGAAAATATTTTTTAATTTTCAAATTTTCAGATGTTTTTGGATTTTCATTTTAAGAAGAAGGAAAGAAAGAAACAAAATAAAATAAATAAATGAGAAGAACTTGGGTTAACTCCCAAGAAGCGCTTGTTTTACGTCATTAGCTCGGCGTACTCCCTTTTGGTCAAGGTGGAAAGATCACAGGAGGATCCACCAACACAATCTCCTCCTTGTCGGGAGGATCCACTCTTTGGAACGTTCTTGGCGTATTGCATAGCTCAAAATAAGATCCGCCAAAAAGTAAACGTTCCAAATGGGAAATTGAATCTCGTCTCGGATAGGTCCTCGGGTGGAATGGTAGTTTTGAAGTGCCCCGACGACTCATCAAAAAAGCAAAAGGAGTAATGGCCGGCTAAATCTTCCAACCTTCGTTCAATAGATGGGGGAGGGAAATGATCTCTCTTGGTAGCCACTTTCAACTTCTTAAAATCGATCAACGTCCTCCAACCCATTGTAGCCCTCGTGGCCAACAACCCTCCTTTTTCATCCTCAAGAACTAACAAGCCGCTCGTCTTGGGCACCAAGTCAATGGGATTCACCCACTCGCTTTTAGAAATCACAAACATAAAGCCCTCCAATAACAACCTCCAAATCCCGGCTCTCACCATTTCATCAAAAATAAAATTCAAAGGGATAACTCCCTCAACCACTCCCAGTATCCAATCAATCACTCTTAAGAATATCAAGCCCTTTATCCATCCTCTCCTCCTTTTCCTCTCGATGCGAATTTGCAAGGATAATAATCGACTTGCTCTCCTCTTCCTCCTCAAGATAATCGTCAGTTTTTTCAATCTTACCATCAATAACCCCCACCTCCCCCTCTAAAAAGTCATCGTTGCCCTCAACGACCTATAAACAAACTTCTTCACACAAGTCTTGGGTACATAGAGGCACAACGGGCTCATTATTAAGAACAAGGGGGTCATCCTCACAACATCCCTCTGTATCGACATCCCGGATAATATCTTCCTCAATGCTCTTATCTTCTAAACAAACTCGTTCGAACGTGGCCTTGATGAAGTCCATATACACCCACTCTTTACAAGCTTGTTTCAAAGTAAAAGGTAAGGGGTCAAGAGGAGTAAGAATACTCAAAATCGAAACCATGGCCTCCTCCATCGGTGGGACTACCGAATCAACAAGAGGATGATTCACCGGGACAAGTGGATGATCGTGAGGCGGCAGTGGAGTAGGATAACCGGGTCCCACACAAGGAGGAGTCGGGCCCGGGCTAGATATTTGAGCTATTTGAGCCTTCAATGTCGCTATTTTCGTAATCAACTCAAACTCCTTGGATGATAAGGGTGGAAACACCTCATGAGCATGTGTTGGTTGAGGAGATTTTGGCTCTTAAATAGTAAACACCCCCACAAAGGGTCTATTAAAGTCTCACATCGTGCGGACGGGGGGGCCACTTGCGACGATGGAGCTCGGACCTCCAAACAACTCGTAAGCCACAAGATCCTTAGAGGTTAAAACGTTGCTTGCCTTAGAATATGTCGCTCGCAAGGAAATTGGCTCGAGAGGATTAAAAGTCCCCATTAAGGGTCTATTAAAGTCTCCCATAGTGCGGACGGGGGTTGCATCGGAGATCAAACCTCCAAAGTAATCATAAGCATCAAGAACTTGGGCATTAGTAGTGGCACCACTCGTGGCTTGATTAAAATTGAGAGGATGAGAATCGCCATACAGGCCGGGACTTGGATATCCACCACTCACATTTCCACTCGGAGTCATATTCGGCATAGGATTGGAATTATACTCGGGTGGGGCTCCATACGGGCCGGAATTCAGGCTCGGTGTATTCGGATAATATTGTGGAGCATCATAGCCAAACGGGCCGGAAGTCGAGGCTTGCAAGTTCGGATAGGAATTTGGAGCTTGCACGTTCGGATAGGAATTTGGAGCTCCATACGACCCAAAGAACCATTCACGCCCGAGAAACTATTAAACCCGACATGGTTTGCACCATGTCCTCCCATGCTGGGTTGCCCATAACCAAAACCACCATTGGCAACGTGGTTTGCACCATGCCCTCGCACGTTGCCAAGGCCATTATACATCATTCCATTCTCGACATGGTTTGCACCATGCCCTCCCATGTCGGGAATATATCCACCAAAGCTAGAAGTACCTAACATACTTAACAAAAACGTCAAATAACAAAGCAAGCTAAAAACACAATGAAACTACAACCAAATCGAAGGCCTTAACCAAGCCGAGTCCCAACGACGCCATTTTGTTAGTAGAGTTTTAGTGGTGTTGACAATATATAACCGGGTTCATGGCTTGATATTATCGGAATTCAATTCAACTGAGGAATCAAAGTGTTTGTAGCTTGAGAAACGAAAAAGAAAAATGAGAATAAAGCAATTAACCTATCTAACCTAAACTAGAAACTGAAATTGCATGTTGGTCGGATGCCTCGTCATATGCCTCAATATGAAAATGCAAAGCAATAATGAAAATAAGCAAGAAAATGCAATGTTTCACCAAGTACAAACATGCAAGCACAATATACAACTATGCATAAAAACTCAAATAATGCAAATTAGCAAAAATTGAAAGCATGGATAGAAAGAGGAATGGAATCTGACATGGAAGTTTAAAACTTTATGAAAACTAACAAGTAACAAAGAGTAAATCTAAGATTCAACCTAAAACTATGCATGAAAATAAGACTCAAAATAAAGCATGTGAAAAAAATAAAATCAAGACGATCCAAGACCCGATCTATGATCTAGACATGTCACACATATAGATTCCATAACCAGTTCTTAAGACCTAACATGAATTCAAGGTGCTAAGATAAAAAGCATAAAAATGAAGAAAATGCATGAAACATATGAAATTACGTGAAATTAAACGATCTAGGCCTCGATCTATGATCGAGATGTGTCACTCAACTAGATCTCATAGATGATTCACAAGATCAAGCACAAATTCTAATACCTAAGTCAAAAAGTATGAAACAAATGAAGAACAAAGCATAAAATTGAAAGAAAGCTTATTAGAATTAAAAAGAGAATCCAAAAGATTGATTGAAATTGCAAGGAATTAAAAATCCAAGGGAGTACTTGAATCCTTCTTGAGCTTACAAACCCAAGGCAAAAAGCTTGAAAGTAAATCTAAATTTAGAAAAGAAATTACATCAAAGCTTGAAATTAAATCTAAAACCCAAGAAAGAGAAAATTATCCAAATTGTTGACTAATTTGATCCCAAACCCTAACTTGGGTTGGGAGGGGAGTGAATATCCACAAAAATGAGAGAATTCTACTATTTAGACAAGCTCTCATTGGAGTTAAATGGGTCAAATTGGGCTTTAAGATTTGATTTCCTTGGTTTGACCAAGTTTTGACCCCAAAAATAGGCTCCCTAGGATGGCAGCTGAGTGGCGCTAGGATGGCCAAGGGAGGGCTCACCGTCTCACATGGCGTAGAGATGGCGTTAGAATGGCCAAGAGATGGCAGTTGGGCGTTGGGGATGGCAAGGAGATGGCTAGGAGATGGCCACCATTCCAGAATGCTTTCCCCTTTGGAGCTCCTTCTTGGCACAACTTTGGCAAGCCCTTGGCAAGGAGATGGCTTGATTTTTGGCCTCCATGCCTTAGCTTGTTTCAAAAACTTAAGACACCTATTAAATGAGAATTTTAAATATCAAAACCCAGGAATTACACCAAACCTCTAATTAATTCAAGCCATTTAACCCAATTAAATACAAAATCAACAAGGAACATGAAAAACAACAAAAAAAGAAAAACAACCTAATAACTTAATAAAAATTGACTCAAAACTACTAAAATCAACATAAAAACCTAATTAAAAACATGATAAAAACACCACAATTACATGTAAAACAGGCATCGCGGTAAAATTGCCAGAAATCTACAACCGTCGATCGACCGTTGGGGAGTGTCGATCGACGGTGTCTATTACGTCGATGGGCGTCGATCGATGGGTGGATCGACCATGACCGCAGATAGTTCGTCGGCCAAGTTTGTCGACCGATGGGGCATTGACGATGACCGCAATGAGTTTGTCTACAGGTTCATCTACCGACGGGGCGTCGACCATAACCGCAGAGAGTTCATCGACAAGTTCATCGATAAGGTGGTCGATCGAAGCCGACATCAATGTGGCATCGACGCCTCCGTCGATCGATGGCTGCTTTGTGGCGCTGAATTTTCTCGTCTTTGTCCCTTGATTCTTGTATCGATTTACGAGTTTAATCCTCTTGAACTCCCAGGTTCGTCAAATGCTCTAGCTGCATGAGAAAACACAAAAGTAATCTCCAAAGGACCAATTAACGATCGAAAAATCAGAAAGTTAAGTAGAAAGCCGTAAATTGAAAAATTATGCAAAATAGCCTAATCTCAACCCGAAAGAGATAACAAAACGACTCAAACATGACTCAAAATATATAAAAAAAATCATAACAAATATGTATGAATCAACCACCTCCTACCGATCCGTCAGAGGGAAAGACTGTGAGAGTGCTTTCAAACTGGTCTGGGAAGTCCTTCCTTTACCACACTTTATTGGTTTGTTCGTCCTCGAGCAAACGAAAGAATCAAAACCACGTAAGCATGGAAGTAGCTAGACCAAAGAGTCATGTTGTGCATACAATATAGTTTGGCAAATATAAACACTTTTGTCGAAAACTCTTAAGCCAAGCTCTTGTTAACCTTTTGCCTTAAATCAAAAGAACGCATCCCCACAAAAGGGAAATATATAATGGTGCACTCCTTCGCTCGTGTTTTTCAAAAGGTAAGTGTATACGCTCGGATCAACAAAAGCATGTATTCAACGACTCGTGAAAATTAAAAATTCGTATATCGCAGATGTGTGCACATTTGGCCAAGAATCGGATTAGGACTTTCTAGGGTTGTAATGTTGACTCTTTGGTAAGGTATGTCATATATAAAGATGTGTGTCTAACTTGCAAATAAATGCAATCAATAACTCACTCAATCAACAATTCTAAGCATAGAGCATAGTTTTTGCTCCTTATTCTTACAACCATGTATCACTATTCTTAGCCTTTAATAGCCAAGGCTATTTCTCACCCCAAACCCGAATTAACACGCTTGATTCTAAGGAACATAGGCGTTAGTCCTTCTATACTCGTTTGCCTTTATAAATAGTCTTATTCATAAATTCTAGATGCCCTTATGAACTTAAGCATCCTAAAATTTTCTTTTTATTTATTTTTGATAATAACCCACTAATTCCCACCCTGCAATCATCATATCTAGGTAGACCAGTGATAAATAAAATCTCAGCTCACATCCTTAAATGAAATAAGAGTTACAATGATGCTCGTGACTAACAAAAAGACTGGATAAAGGCTAGAGGGGGCTCATTAGAAATTATAGTGGTTTTGTTTTCTTCTGAATATAGCCAGAATCAGGCGGACTAACAAAGGATGTGCCAATACCTCCCCTGGAAGAACCGCCAGTTTCGAATCCCGTCATCACACACCTTTGCCGGGAAAATCAAAGGTGAATAAGCCAGGAGGAGAACCTCAGCAAGTGACCTCGGAGGTTACCAGGCAAAAAGCTGTTTATATAGGAACGAAGGAAAGGATGGAGTTGCCAAAGGACAAATCTTGTCATGTTAATAAAGGATTCCTGGAAGTGTTAATGGGATTCATACCTCCAGAAAATCAAGAAGAGGTGGATAAGTTCCTGGCGGGCGGATTGGATACAAGCAATAAAGGGAAGGGTAAGGCTGATGGGAAGAATAACGAGTACACACTAGGGAAAATTAAGACGCAACATGAAAAAAGTAGGGTATCCTCATCGCGCGAGCCATCTCGCAAAATGTTAAAAACTCAAGCAAATGTAGATATATGGAGTTCTACACATCATCCTCGGAGGATGACTATTCCAAGGATCGCCTGCGCATGGATGGGGGGTCGCATGAGCAAATTTATAAGCCAAAGAAGAAGAAAGAGTTGGGATCAAGGAGCAAATCTTACAAACGATGAGGCCGAAAGTATGACACACAAACTGACAATGATGAATGAGGAATCATTCAAGTATTATGAACCCCGTAAAAGATTTTACAAACGCCAAGGTCGGCGCCAGAATGAAAGGGAAGATGGTGAAGTGGGACCGAGAACTAAAGCATTCAGAGACATGCAAGAGGCTCTTTTAGCTCTACAAAGACACGTGCGTTGGCTAAATTTACTTGTTCAAATCATATCATGTGGACTATGGGTGATGATTCCAGTATGAATACGCAGAGACATGGTTTTGGAATATGGACAAGCTCATACATTATGTGAATCGAGTTAGTAATTTTATGCTTATTGCTAAAAAATTCTTCTTGTGGTGTCTTTTATCATGTTTTTTTATAATATTTAAATGTATGACCTGCTTGCAGGATGGTCGTATCAATGCCTTGTTTTTGACTCCGTCTACATAAACTGATGCCAAACATGCTCTAAACGAGCTTTGGCCTCTTAAAACCGATTACTACTTTCCGTGAGTTCGATATCCTTTTTATAATAATCCAACAAAATGCATTTTTTCCTTACATTTTTGCTGTAATAATGAAGGCAAGTTGTTATCACATACGCAGACGGTGCAAATGCGTACTGGACCGGGTATTTTAAAAGTAGGCCGGCCATCAAAGGTTGTGTCAGAATGATGAGTGGCTACTATTTGGTATGTCATGCATTTTTTTTTTAATTTCTTGTCCAATTAAGGTTTCTGAAATCTAACTGGATATATATGCTTAATTAGGTAGCTTGGCAATTGGGATTTTTTTTTTGGAAGAAATAAACTGGGGCCCACAACCGACTCTTTAGCTGTTGCTTTGGCCATTGCACAACATCATGATGCAGTTATTAGTACGGAAAAGCAACATGTCGCTAATGACTACACAAAACGGCTCCTGATAGGTTATAAGGAGGTGAAGCCTTTTTCAAAAAATATTTCTTTTTTATTAAATTTCTCCTTTTTTTATTAATTTCTTTTTGTTTCTCTCTCTATCTTCTTTTTACTTTTCTTTTCTTTCCCTTTTTTTTGGTTTCCGAATTCGTTCAGTCTGAGGATGTTGCAGCAGCTTCCCTTGGTTGTCTGACACAATCATCATCATCTTCAGAATGCAAGAGTCCCACTACAAAATTCAGTCAGGCATTAGGCATTGACTTTGTCTATGAATATCATCAAATCCTTTTCTTCTTTTCGAGTTTGCATTTATTTATTTTTCTTATTAGTTAATATCTTATCTTCTTTACGGCGCCCACTTCTGAATATAAGTTATTGATAAATTCAAATCGACTGGTCACCAAAAATATGGGGTACTAATTTCAAATTTGAAATCAACGATCTGAAATAGTTTCCAAATACGTCACAGCGACCTGATAAGCCTCCAGATATTCCCCTGGCGACCTAACCGATCCTGCAAAACAACACCTTCAGACGGGTCGGATGTCATACCCGTGAAGGTCCTCTGATACTTAAGTCAAAAACAAGTGATAGTTCTTATAGCACAAATATGATAAAAGCAAGTTAAAAATAATGAGAGGTATGCACCTCCTTTTATACAAATCAGAGAAGTTCTCCCCGATCCAGGGTTTCCTTTTCTCCCATCACAATTCCATAAATACCATGACACCATAACCGACTTAGAATTAGAGTTCCTTCCTATATGATAAGTTCCCATAAATAATAGAT
This sequence comes from Phtheirospermum japonicum, assembly GCA_014905375.1. Lineage (NCBI taxonomy): Eukaryota > Viridiplantae > Streptophyta > Magnoliopsida > Lamiales > Orobanchaceae > Phtheirospermum > Phtheirospermum japonicum. The sequence continues at coordinate 262,113 of BMAC01000927.1, forward strand.
CTCTTACCATAATAGGCCTGGACTTATGATTTCCTTCCATATAGTCCGCCAGGACCCATAAACCGTCCATATCAAGCCCGTGGACTTGATATACAAAGCCCATAACCGAGCTCAAGCGCCCAATACAAAACATAAGAGGTCGCGACCCTATATGAGAACTCATTCTCATACTTCAGGTCGCTACTTTACAAACCAACTCGCCCTCCTCTCCAAAGAAACCATCCAACTCGCTCCCCTTCTAGAAGAAATGCTCCTTCCAGGATATGAGGTCGCTTACCACAAATACCCACATATATCAAATAATATCACGTATGGACATTTAGATCCGTATCAGCTAGTCCCCCATGTTCTAGCTGATTGAGGTACGCAATCAGGTAGGACATTAAACAGAAAATTAAAAGAACACAACCAACCCATAATCACAATAAAATACAAAACATATGTAAATCACCCTGTCACCTTACCAAACCATATTTCAGAATCACCCAACCCCGATATACCGAACTTTAGTACAATCACTTCATAAACATTCATCAGATAAGC
>BMAC01000927.1:269433-296852 GCA_014905375.1 Phtheirospermum japonicum
ATATACGATCTAGATGTGTCACTCATCTATAATTCATAGCCAAATCACAAGTTTCATCATGGAATCAAGTAGCTAAGGCAAAAAGCATAATTGAAGAACATGCATGAAAATGAAGAACAAAGCTTGAAATTAAAAGGAAAGCTTACTAAAAATTAAATGGAGAATCCCAAGCTTGAAATACAAATGAGAGTGCTAATCCAAAGGAGTATTTGGATTCTTCTTGAGCTTACAAACCCAAGGAAATTGCTTGAAAATTAAATCCAAAACCTAAGAGAGAGAAAGTAGATCTAGAGGAAAATTGAAGAGAAAATTCATCCCCAGGGCTCATGCAAGAGTTTGGGAGTGAGTTAGATATCTTTTTTTTGGGTTAAAAATGGGGTTTATATAGCTATTTTGGTATGTCATGCATTTTTTTTTTAATTTCTTGTCCAATTAAGGTTTCTGAAATCTAACTGGATATATATGCCTTAATTAGGTAGCTTGGCAATTGGGATTTTTTTTTTGGAAGAAATAAACTGGGGCCCACAACCGACTCTTTAGCTGTTGCTTTGGCCATTGCACAACATCATGATGCAGTTATTAGTACGGAAAAGCAACATGTCGCTAATGACTACACAAAACGGCTCCTGATAGGTTATAAGGAGGTGAAGCCTTTTTCAAAAAATATTTCTTTTTTATTAAATTTCTCCTTTTTTTATTAATTTCTTTTTGTTTCTCTCTCTATCTTCTTTTTACTTTTCTTTTCTTTCCCTTTTTTTTGGTTTCCGAATTCGTTCAGTCTGAGGATGTTGCAGCAGCTTCCCTTGGTTGTCTGACACAATCATCATCATCTTCAGAATGCAAGAGTCCCACTACAAAATTCAGTCAGGGCATTAGGCATTGACTTTGGTCTATGAATATCATCAAATCCTTTTCTTCTTTTCGAGTTTGCATTTATTTATTTTTCTTATTAGTTAATATCTTATCTTCTTTACGGCGCCCACTTCTGAATATAAGTTATTGATAAATTCAAATCGACTGGTCACCAAAAATATGGGTTACTAATTTCAAATTGAAATCAACGATCTGAAATAGTTTCCAAATACGTCACAGCCGACCTGATAAGCCTCCAGATATTCCCCTGGCGACCTAACCGATCCTGCCAAAACAACACCTTCAGAGGGGTCGGATGTCATACCCGTGAAGGTCCTCTGATACTTAAGTCAAAAACAAGTGATAGTTCTTATAGCACAAATATGATAAAAGCAAGTTAAAAATAATGAGAGGTATGCACCTCCTTTTATACAAATCAGAGAAGTTCTCCCCGATCCAGGGTTTCCTTCTCCCATCACAATTCCATAAATACCATGACACCATAACCGACTTAGAATTAGAGTTCCTCCTATATGATAAGTTCCCATAAATAATAGATCTCTTACCATAATAGGCCTGGACTTATGATTTCTTCCATATAGTCCGCCAGGACCCCATAAACCGTCCATATCAAGCCCGTGGACTTGATATACAAAGCCCATAACCGAGCTCAAGCGCCCAATACAAAACATAAGAGGTCGCGACCCTATATGAGAACTCATTCTCATACTTCAGGTCGCTACTTTACAAACCAACTCGCCCTCCTCTCCAAAGAAACCATCCAACTCGCTCCCCTTCTAGAAGAAATGCTCCTTCCAGGATATGAGGTCGCTTACCACAAATACCCACATATATCAAATAATATCACGTATGGACATTTAGATCCGTATCAGCTAGTCCCCCATGTTCTAGCTGATTGAGGTACGCAATCAGGTAGGACATTAAACAGAAAATTAAAAGAACACAACCAACCCATAACACAATAAAATACAAAACATATGTAAATCACCCTGTCACCTTACCAAACCATATTTCAGAATCACCCAACCCGATATACCGAACTTTAGTACCAATCACTTCATAAACATTCATCAGATAAGCCCGCGACCTCCAAAAAAGATAAGCTTGCTGAGCTCGCTCATCCTCCAAGATAAATACTCCCTTCAGAAGAAAAGTTCCATAAGTCCCCAGGTCGAGTCCCTAGGCTCCACATCTGACGACCTAAAACCATAAAGCCCTTCATACCCGGACTCAATAATTTCAAAAATGTAATCATAAACAGCCCAAAAGTCAAAACACGCCTTCCTTTACCCATCCCATCCTTTTTAAGTTTCATTAAATGCAGTCTGACACCGTGTCGGGCACGTGTCACTCCCTCATTTTCTCGTAGTATAACAAACACACTGGGCCCAAAACATTCCTTGAAAACCCTATAGACTTTCCCGCTCTTACCTGTTCCATCAGCTTTCTCGCCGCTCAACATACAAAGACCCCTTCACCTTCCCCATCCGTCACTTTTCAGAGAATTCAAGCAAAGAAAGCACCATTTTTGCTCTGCAAAAAAACTCGCTAGCCAGCAAGTTTTCAAAAATCATTAACATCGCATTACTCTTCACCGACCTCCACTACTTCGAAAATGTGTAAGTCTCCCAGATCACCCCTCTTTTCAGTTTTGAATTTAACGCCATATGTGTATTGCATCTGCTGAGCTGCTATAATTTTGTGTTGTTCCCCTCCCCCTGTACTTCTTAATTAATGGTGAAATTAGCATCTTCCAACCCCGATTCCCAAAATTCGAGCCTCTCCCCCGACTCAAACCCTACCGAGAACCCATACATCTTTAAGAGAAGACGAAAATAGCCCCCATCTACTCCCTCCGGCCTCCGTGATGAGCCAGAAGGCGACGTCAGTTGGTCGGAATTAGAAGTTGAAACAAGAGCCCACACTGAGGCCCAAGCTCTGTTGGAAAATATACCCGGAAATCCTTCCCCTGCCCCTTTAGCCCTTGTACATATTCCAGAGGGCATTCCTCTGCAAAAACCTAGCAATCCACCATTTTGTGAGCATTTTATGGAAAACCCAGTGACTGAAGCTCGCTCCATAAATGCCACCGACCTACCTTCCTCATCCCTTGGAACCAGGAAAATTAAAGATAATTACTGGTTACTCCCCGACCCAAAAAAATTAGAAGAATTCAAACAGACCCTTAACCTTCTAGAGATCGCAAAAATAGTTTTGCTCGACACCCTCCACTTAGACCCTATGAAACCTTCCCCAGACAACATTACCCTTTTCGACGCACTACTCAGGGTGGGATTCAGATATCCAGCCCATAAATTTTATGTTGAAATTTCCCACCTGTATAAAGTCTCCCCTCTACAACTGACTCCCAACTCCATGAAATTCCTGGAGGGGTACCTCATATTATGTAAATACTATAATACCCGGCCTGATCCAGGTTTTTTCCAAATTTTTTTTCAAATAGAATATCAAGAGAATTCTTTCTACTTTTCTGCTCGCTCGGGCCAATCTCTCTTTTTGATAAACCCTTCCAATAAAGTCCCTGAGTGGAGAAGGAATTTCTTCATCATTCACAATACGGAGGACTGGCCCTTCCTGATGAGCTACTATCCATACCCCCAAACAACACAAACAGCCCACTCCCAAACACTTACCCATTTTATACAAAAAGTATTCTGACCAGCTCACAAAGTGGAGCAAACGCCCCTTTGACGTGGTGCTACTCACCAGCCATTCCGATATGTGGGCATCGACTCTCGCCCAGTCGAACTAGATCTTGCCCTTACCAAGTTTGAGTTTGGTAGGTTTTCTAAGTCTTAAAATTTTACATCACCCTCCACTGTTAAAACTGAATAATAACACCTCTTTGCTATTGCAGTTGCATTTATCAATAAATGTGCCGCGCCGCTCTTCGAGGAAGTCAAGGAACAACCTACTCCATAGCCTGCCGCTGTCCCAGTACCTTCTCCAATCAATGTAGATGAAGTACTGAATCAGGCTTTTCGAATAAGGGCCGATCAAGAAGATGACGACGTGGAGGAGATACAACTGATAAAGAGATCCTCAAAAGGCAAGGGAAAACGCCCTCTTAAACATGCTGCTAAAATTCTGAGCCCTCCTGAGCGAAAACATTGCTGCCTCTGCAAGCCTCACGCCGCGACCTCTTCAAGTTCTCCAGACCTGGGCAAAGGAATAGCCCAGTGTGTCAATGCCAAGGAGATCCAAGCCTTCCTTGATGAGTGCATAATCAAACAGGTAAACTCCCAAAACCCTTCCTAATACGATTACACTTGCAAAACTTTATAAGATTTTATGGTGCAGTTGAGTCCCCTGGTTTCCAAGCTTTCCGAGGAGTTGATGGCTCGGTCCACAGAGAGCGAGCTCCAAAAAACTTGCGACGAGCTGACCGCACAGACTGAGCAACAAACGCGACAGCTATCTCTGACTCAAGGAGAGCTAGATGGCGCGAACCAACTGCTGAAGGCTCGCAAAGAGGATATACTGATCCTGAAGATCCAGGTGAACAACCTGAAGGACGAAACAGCTCGCTTGGACAACAAGCTCAAGGATGTGCAAAAACAGGCCGGGGAGCTCAAAATGAAAAATCAAAAGCTCCAAGAATAGAATCAGGCGATTCACGAGCAAGGCGTGGTTGAAGGTCGGCGGACCTTTCTTATGAGCGCAGCAGGCAAGAAGTTCATTGGCGCCTACCGGGAGGAACTAGTGGAGGCATACAAGTAATCCTCCATATACTTTGGTAAGATGGCTACTGGCGCCCAAGAGTGGATCTTCAAAGCTGCTGGGATAGTTAAAGACCAGGTCGCAGCACTGAATGTCACTTACAACCCCGACGTTCCAGCCATCATCGACAAGCTATCGCCTTTTAGCAGCTTCAAAGGCGATTGGAAACAGCCAATTGATGCAGAGTGGTGGATATCGTGCCAAAGTCGAGCTATCCTGTCCGCCAAGCTATCCTCTGAACTGGAGACACCCCTTGAGGATATTGTTCCCCCATCTGAACGAAGTACTAGAACCACTGAAAACCTTCCGCCTCCCTCTTCTGAAAAAACTATCTGAAAAACCTATATTTATGCTCGTAGAATGTATGAACAATTTCCTATTTATGTATACATATTCCCTTTTATGCAATATCTGCATAGCTTAAGCATTTACAATTTCGCACTTAAAAATATATGTAAAAACCAAAACACAAACCATGTACGAAATAAACCCATAAGCTAATATAGGTCGCGCGAAATTACAACCAATCACACTTCGCCCCATGAGACCGCGAGATCCTAAAAATAATCAAACCATAACTTATAAACAATCCAATCAGCCCACATACAAAATATATTAGCTCGCATAAAACAACCATCCATCATGCAGCACGACATCCCAAAAAAGTATGTAAATAAAACATATCCTTTGAACATACATAGAACAGCATAACCAAAAAGCATCAAATTAGCTCGCCAAGCTTTATTTATTATATATCGCAAAAAATACCCCCCAAAGGGTACATCACCACCAAGATCAATATGAGAGAAATCCACCCCGGTCTAGGGTTTTCTTCTCCCATCATAACTTATATAAACACCATATGGGAGAAGTCCACCCCGGTCCAGGGTTTCCTTCTCCATCCATAAAATACATAAACACCATCGCCGACCTAATAGAAGCGTCAGCCCATAGTCATAAAATCCATCGCTGACCTAATAGAAGCGCCAGCCCATAACCATAAAAACTATCACTGACCCAATAGAAGCGTCAGCCCGTAACCATAAAAACAACAAATCCATATGAGAGAAGTCCACCCCGGTCCAGGGTTTCCTTCTCCCATCACAAAATACCATACGCCCTCTAGGCATAATACTTCTTCCAATGACACATATTCCAGCTTCTAGGTAAGACTTTTCCACTTGCATCCTCAAGTATATATGCTCCTCCTTGCAATACCTTTACAACCTTGAAGCCCAAGCCAATTCAGCTCCAATTTCTTAGTCATCCGTAATGCATCAGCCCGCCTCCATACTAGATCGCCGACCTGAAAACAGAAACGCTTGACCTATTTGTTAAAAGCAGCTTGTATCCTTTGTTTATAGTGCTCAACCCGAGTTGCAGCCTTATCTCGTATTTCATCAATTGTTTCGATCTCTCCCTGAGCTAATCTCTCATTTTCCTCCACATTAAATGCTGCCAGACGCTGCGATCCTCCCACTATTTCCGCCGGAATAACCGCATCCATCCCATAGACCAGACTGAACGTTGACTCCCCTGTGGAGGTTCGGGGAGTTGTTCGATAAGCCCATAGGACCGAGGCGAGCTCTTCTTCCCAAAGTTCCCCTGTCTTTTCCAGTCGCAACTTGAGTCCCTGCACAATTATACAGTTAGTAACCTCCACTTGCCCATTAGTTTGGGGATGCGCCACAGAAGCAAATTGCTACTTCATCCCCATCTCTTTGCACCAATTTCGAATTTCTCTTCCATTAAACTGGGTTCCATTGTCAGATACCAACACTCGTGGCACACCAAACCTGCAAAATATATTGTTAAAAATAAAATTCATCATATGTTGCTCGCTTATTCCTGTAACTGCTTCGGCCTCCACCCATTTCGTAAAATAATCAATCGCCACCACCAAATATTCTTTATTGCCCGGGGTTTTTGGAAAAGGACCCATAATATCAATCCCCCATTGCGCAAATGGGCATGGCGAGCTCATAACCATCATCTCTTCAGCCGGTATATGAATAATTGGAGCATGCATTTTGCACTTTTTACACGTTTTCACCAGATCGCTAGCCATACCTTTCATTCCCGGCCAAAAGAAACCAACCCGCAATGTTATGCCAGCCAACGCCCTTCCCTTCGCATGATCGCCACAATCCCCCTCAGGTATTTCCTTTAACACCTCCAGTCCTTGATCCTTAGACAAACATTTTAGAAAAGGTCCAAAACGCGACCTCTTATACAATTCTTCGTGTATCACACAAAAATGAGCTGCTGTCTTAGTCTCATTTGTTGTTAATCTTTCTGCACCTTCCCTTGATTTTACTAGTATATCCCAAATAGGTGTACGCCAATCATCCTTAACCTCGATTTCCATAACCTCCTTCCTTCTTTCCACACTGCTATGATCCAATCTCATCAGTGTGATTTTCCGAGTATCACAAGTCCCTAGTGAACCTGCTATCCGAGCGAGCTGATCCGCCCGAGTATTTTCAGCTCGTGGTAAATGCTCCAGTTTGAACTCTTTAAAGCGTGTCGCCTCCTCTCGTAATTTGTTCAAATATACCGCCATTTGTTCTTCCTTAGCCTCAAAGGAACCATCAAACTTCCGAGCTATTAATTGAGAATCAGTGTACGCCCAAACCTTCTTGCTCCCAGATCACCTGCCATTTTGATACCCTGCAATACAGCCTCGTACTCAGCCTCATTATTGGATGCTTTATACCCCAACTTGATCGCGAACTCCAGATTTTCCCCTTCTGGGCTGGTTAACACAATACCCAGCCCTTCTCCCGATACCATAGTTGAGCCATCAATGTACAATGTCCATGCTTTTACCTCCTCGCCTGTGTCAGATGGGCGCACCATCTCTTGTAGAAAATCCGTCAACACCTGCGCCTTGATAGCTACTCTCGATTCATATAACACGTCGTACTCGCTCAATTCTACAGCCTACTTCACCAATCTCCCAGATACATTTGGGTTACTCAAAACCTGCTTAAAAGCTAAATTACTTCGTATTTTCACCCTGTGGCTTCAAAAGTATAGCCGTAATTTCCTTGCTGTGTAAATTAACGCAAAACCTCATTTCTCCAACTCGAAATATTTCACCTCAGCCCCCCGCAACATCCTGCTAATATAATAAATAGGCTACTGCGTACCTGCATCCTCTCTGATCAGTACCGAGCTCACTGCGACCTCCCCTACTGATATGTATAAGATCAGGTCTTCCCCAGGCATCGACTTAGTTAATAATGGTATTTCAGCTAAGTACTTCTTCAATTCCTCAAATGCCTCCGCAGCTTCCTTTTTCCACTCAAATTTGGATCCTTTCTTAAGTGCCCTAAAAAATGGGACACCCCTCTCGGTGGACCTGGAAATGAAATGACTAAGACCTGCAACGCGACCTGTAAGTACTTGCACGTCACGTACTGTGCGGGGATGTGGCATCTCCAAAACAGCTCGTACCTTCTCTGGATTAACTTCAATTCCTCTCTCCGTTACCATATAACCCAAAAGCTTCCCAGACCGCATACCGAACGCACACTTCTTCGGATTAAGCTTCATCCCATAATGCCTTAGTATAACAAATGTCTTCCTCAAATATTCCACATGGGATTCGGCCTTCTTGCTCTTGACCAGCATATCATCAACGTAGACCTCCATAGTGGACCCCAGCATATCCTTGAACATTGGATCCCAGCGTTCTTTAAACCAAAAGGCATGGATACAAAACAATACGTCCCCGTTGAAGTAACGAAGCTCAACTTGGGCTGATCTTCCTTTGAAAGTGGTATTTGGTGATACCCTTGTGAAGCGTCTATCATACTCAAAAGCTCGCATCCTGAAGTTGAATCCACCAATTGATCAATTCGCGGTAAAGGATAATGATCCTTTGGGCAAGCTTTATTCAGATCACGAAAATCTACACACATCCTCCACTTTTGTCCCATCTTTGGCACCATTACGACATTAGATAGATACTTAGGGGATTTAATTTCTCTTATATGGCCCGCCTTCAGCAATTTCTATACCTCCTCTTCGATTACCTTATCCAGATCCAGCCCAAAATGCCTCCTCTTCTATTTTACCGACTTTGCCTCGAGGTCCACATTTAAATGATGCTGTGCGACCTCCGGAGACACCCCTGTTAACTCTCCATCCCCAAAAGCAAATACATCCCGAAATTCTCTTAGCAACTTCACCAGCTCGTCCCTCAATGTTTCAGGTATTAAGGTCCCCACCCTTGTAGTATACTCTGGGCGACCTTCCTCTAACGAGATTTCCATCAGTTCTTCATGTGGTCGAACAGAATTCTCCCATTACTTTTATCTATTTTGAACTAATTACTCCTTCTGGCCGATCATCATCCCTTTTGCGCTTGTTTTCCACTAACCCCTTCCTGACCGTCATCTGATAACACAACCTCGCGACCTGCTGTTTTGAAATAGCTTCCCCCACTCTGTCTCCTATAGGATACTTGATACTCATATGATAGGTCGATTTTACTGCCTGAAATGCGTTGAGGGCAGGTCGGCCTAATATGGCATTATATGCCGACCTTCCCCGAACTATAAAAAATTTCAAACTTTTCTTTGCTTGCAACTCATCCTTCCCTAAAATCACTGTCAGCGTCAGCCCTCCTTCAGTAATCACCTGTGCCCCATTAAACGCGTATATGGGGGTATTCAAAGGTCGCACCTTGTTTTCTAGTTTCATTTGTTCAAGACAATCCGTATGTATTATATTTACCGAGCTCCCATTATCCACAAAGATTCTGCCAACCTCGTACCCTGCCACCTCAGCCTCAATTACCAACGCATCATTATGATCTTCCTACAGCCCGTGTCGATCATTAGGGCCAAAAGAGATGACTGGCCCTTCTATCTGAGGTCGCCGACTTACACTGGCGACCTCCCATGTTCCCAGGTGAGCTGACTTAACATGCCTCCTCCATGCATTGTTGGAATCCCCATCGGTTGGTCCACCCGAGATAATGTTTATCCTCCCTTTATTTCCTCGTGGGCCATTATGTCCCTGATTTCCTTGTTGTGGTTGTCTCGCGACCTATCCTGAGGCGGATTCCTCGGTGGTGGTGGAGGAAATGGTCGCCCCAGCTCCTTTGGTTCTCTATCCTTATAAATCACTTCCTTCAGATGCCCAGCTTTTTTGAGTCTTTCTATCTCCTCCCTGAGATGCCTCCAACTTTCAGTGGAATGCCCATAATTGTTGTGAAACAAACAAAAGAAACTAGTCTTGGGGTGAGTAGGGATTGGCGTGCGATCTTCTGGCCATTTTATAGCATTGAGTATCAAGCGCTCCATAATGGTAAACACCTTAGCCTGCTGGTATGCCAATGGTGTAAAATCCTCACTTCTCCAATTCTGCACATTCATCTCCCACTTTTCGCTAACCGCAAAACTCGAGGTTAAGACCCCACGCACTATCCTCCTAGGTTCTCTTCTTAATTCCCTTATAGACGCACTGCCTCCCATGTCTGCAACCTCCCTACCGAAACGCACCCGATGCTCCTCTTCAGCTTCCTCCACCTGTATATATTTATGGCATCTTTCCAAAACTTCATCGTATGTTCGCGATTCCTTCTTGACCAAGGATTTACGTAAGTCCTCCCTCCTCAATCCTTGGTGCAAAGCTCCAGCCTTCATCTCCAGCGTGGCACTGGTAAACTTGTTAATATATTGCTTCAATGTTTCATCAGGTCGTTGTACCATAGTAAAAAGTGACTGTGCCGTCTTCGCATTCTGCCTCACGTTGGAAAATTGTTTCAAGAAAGCAGCTCACAACACCTGATAACTGATAATTTTTCCACGTGGCAATTGATAAAACTAGTTTTATGCAATTCCTCTTAAAGTGGATACAAAGGCCCGACACGCCACAGCATCCGTGTAATTGTGTAACATCCTTGCATTTTCGAAGAGCTGCAAATGTTCGTCTGGATCTGTTGCCCCCTGATATTGAAACTCTAATGCTTTATACCCCTTAGGCATCGCGGCCTGCAACATATCATCCCAAAAGGGATGCCCCTCATCTCCATCAAACTTCTCCCCCTTCACTCGTTTTTTCAATTTTGGCAGGGCCTCCTGCATTTTTCTAAAAGCCTTATTCCCTGGTCCCACCTTATTCTCATCCTTTCCTTCGTTGTACCCGCTGCGACTCTTACGGGTTTTATCTTGAGATTCGCCATCCGTACCCGAGGTCTGGGTTCCACTCTCACTGGTATGCCGGCCATGCCGGCGATCTCAACGCCAGTAATGGCTCCGCCTTATCTTCACCCCTTTCCCCTTATGCTTACACTTATGAGTATGAGATTCCGTGGACGAGGTGGAATTGGAAGTGTCCTCATATTTTCGCTTGCTTCAACCTTTCCTTCATGAGAAGATCACTTAGACATAGACCTTTTGATTTGTTTTGCCTTCCTAACTGCCGATCTCTCCTCTTGTTCACTGTTAGGTCTATCACCTTTTTCTTCCAGAGTACCTAGCTCTCCTGCTAGGTACCTATTCAATTCATACTGCTTCTCTAGAGGCACAAAATCCATAAGCCCCTATAAGAATCCTTTTCTTATTTGACAGGGCTTATCCTTGGGTAAATCCTTCCACTCCTTCGTTCCTATATGAACCGCTCTGTGCGCCACCACCTCTGGTGTCTTCTCCTCAAGGCCTTCCGCTGGTTCTTTTCCATCACGACGCTTTTGGGAGGGCGGCGGTGTGCCCTCCGAAACTGGAACTGCCGGTTCTACCTGAGAAGGTGTGTGTCCATCTCTCATCGCGTCTTCTTCGTTGATACCCGCTACCCTATTTTTCTTTTTTGGCTTGTTCGATCCAGAACCGTAGTGTAGGGTTCTGGGTAATATATTACTGTCCTTCATGCTTCTTTTACGAGATTTCTCACGCCTTTCGCTTAAGGACTCGTTGTCCCTCTTTCCCACAGACGACGCCACTTGATAAATCCAAATCGATTGTTTACCAAGAATATGGGGTACTAAACTTAAATCTGAGATCAGCGACCTGAAACAGTTTCCAAATACATCACAACGACCTGATAAGCCTCCAGATATTCCCCTGGTGACCTAGACGATCCTGCAAAATAGCACCTTCAGACGGGTCGGATGTCAGACCCGTGAAGGTCCTCTGATGCTTAAGTCAAAAGCAAGTGGTAGTTCTTAGAGCACAAATATGATAAAAGCAAGTTAAAAATAATGAGAGGTATGCACCTCCTTTTATACAAATCAGAGAAGTTCTCCCCGATCCAGGGTTTCCTTCTCCCATCACAACTCCATAAATACCATGACACCATAACCGACTTAGAATTAGGGTTCCTCCTGTATGCTAAGTTCTTATAAATAATAGATCTCTTACCATAATAGGCCTTGGCCTATGATTCCTTCAATATAGTCAGCCAGGATCCCATAAACCATCCATATTAAGCCCGTGGACTTGATATCTACAAAGCCCATAACCGAGCTCAAGTGCCCAACACAAAACATAAGAGGTCGCGACCCTATATGAGAACTCATCCTCATACTTCAGATCGCTACTCTACAAACTAACTCGACCTATTTTCCAAAGAAACCATCCAGCTCGCTCACCTCCCAGAAGAAATGCTCCTTCCAGGAAATGAGGTCGCTTACCACAAATACCCACATATATCAAATAATATCACGTATGGACATTTAGGTCCGTATCACCCTGCTACATAAATTAATCTTTCTAATGGGAAAAAAATAGTAAGTATAATATCTTCTAGTTGATCTGAGTGTATGCTATTTAATTGAAACATAGAGTACATCTTACAGATCTTAAATATATCTTAATTTAAATAACTCGTTGCCTTGATATCTGCAGGCAGTATTTGTGTAGAACTCTCTGAGATGGAAAAGAACAGATGTTGTCAAGATTCCTGGAGCATTTTGCATTATATATCTTCGTCTTTGTAGTATGTGTTTTCTTGATGAAATTTGAAGATTAGTGTGTGTTCCTGGTGTAGTGTGTGTGTTCTTGGAGTTCTTGATAAAATTCGAAGATTACTGTGTGTTTTTGCGTAGTGTGTGAAAAACTCAAGATTGATGTAGTGAGTAGTAGGTGTTTGTGTGTGTGGTGTGATAAAAAATTGATACACGACTTAGATTTGATGTTATGATGTTAAAAAGGCAATGGACATTGATCTTTTTATTAGGAATCACTCCTAGACGATTAAGTTGGAATTCTTGTTTTTATCTTCTTAATTGAGTTAAGTTTAAATGGTATTATTATTATTATTATTATTATTATTATTATTTTTTGAATCATAATTTAGTAGGTTTCATAATGTAGCTATATTCATTTGGGGCAAAATTGCGTACATACTGTATATATCAAACAAAATTGCATTTTCAGGTGCTTTGTGGGTGGGTCGTAAATTTAGGTGGTTTCGCACCATGAATCTGCGAATTCAGAATTTTTTTATGGTTTCGCACTCTCAAGGTGCGAAACCTATTTTTATTAAAAAAATAAAAATTTACTGTGATTTCGTAGGCTAAAGTTGCGAAAACTGATAAAAAAAATGTTAAAATTGAAATTCGCATTTTGGAACTGCGAAATTTGGAAAAAAATTAAAGAATATTTGGATTTCGCACATTCAAAGTGCAAAATCTGATTCAAAAAAAAAAAAGAAAATTAAAATTCGCATTTTGGAAATGCGAAATCCCAAAAAAATAAAAATAAAATTATATTGATTTCGCACATTCAAGGTGCGAAATCTGATTTAAAAAAAAAAAAAAAAGAAAATGGTATATCAGCTTTTGCACGATAAAAAAAATTGCATTCTTCAAATACGAAATTAAATTAAAAAAAAAATAGGCGATAATAGGCTACTTGAATATTGTATGACATCATATATAATAGCCGACTTGAATATTTTTTTCTCATCCTATATAATAGGCGATTTTGACTTTTTTTTTCTCTCATATCCTATATAATAGCGACATTTTTTTCTCTCATATATTTCCTATATAGTAGGTATTTAATTTAAAATCGACTTAGTCCCTATTATATAGGATATATATGAGAGAAAAATCCATTTACACCAATTTTGCGAGATAAAACAATTGGTATCAAATAATTACTTAAACACACCATTAATGAAAATTAATTTTTTCTTATCTGTGAATTTTGCCGCACACAAATAGATAAAAAAATTGGTGTCAAATAATTATTAATGAAAGTTTATTTTTTCTTATCGGTCAATTTTGCCACACACAATTTGTTCTGGGATGTACAGTATATACACATTTTTGCCGCAAAATTATTTGACACCAATTTCATAACAAATTGTGTGTGGCAAAATTGACCGATAAGAAAAAATTAACATTCAGAGTTGTGAATAACAAAATAAGAATAGATGATAAGACTGGTGGTATAACACCTGTATTAACATCAAACAGTTTATATAACCAAAAGCAGCGGAATAATAAAAACACTTTGAACACAGCAATTTAAATTTTGTCCACAAGCAAACATACTTGTGAACTTGGGTATACAAATCTGAAAACTATATTACTTATCTTTGTTCAAGACAAATTACAAAATAATTGAGTAATATATGAAAACAAAAGTATCAACACTTGATACAGAAATACTTGTGGCAATGTTGTTGATGATCTTCTCCGTTGGTTACGTAACTTCAAAGATGTATGTGCTTTGTTGCCTCAAGTTCTTCACTTGCTCGTGTTCTTCTTGCGTTGTCTTGATTGCTGCATCCTTCTTTTTCTTGTGCATCGAATCCATTCAAAAGTCGTTGTTCCCTTGGCTTTTATTGTCTTAAATAGACAAGACTCCTATACTTGGTAAACAAGTCTTAAACATAAAATAGGAAACCAAATAAAGTCCTAGACTCCATCTAGGAAACAAATCTAGAGTCCTAATTTATTTTGAGCCCAAGAAAGGCAAACAACTAAAAAAGGAAAAGTTGCCAAGAATAAAAATCTCAACAATATCCCCCTTTTGCCTTTCTGGACATAATACCATGACACATCAAAATGTTTAAACAAAAATCTAAGACTCCCCCT
This sequence comes from Phtheirospermum japonicum, assembly GCA_014905375.1. Taxonomy (NCBI): domain Eukaryota; kingdom Viridiplantae; phylum Streptophyta; class Magnoliopsida; order Lamiales; family Orobanchaceae; genus Phtheirospermum; species Phtheirospermum japonicum. The sequence goes on from BMAC01000927.1 coordinate 284,105, forward strand.
AATTTAGAAACTCCCCCTAAACAAATGACCATTGTTTAAAAAATACAAACCATAAAAATAATAATATAAAAGATTGTTTATCAAACAAAAATCAAAACCCAAATAAGCAAAATGAATTAATGACTACGCATCCTCTTCGATCGGCGAGAAGTCGTCCCATCATACTTAGCTTTCCTCTTCTTCAACATCTTCGTCCTGGATTTGATCTTTCTCTTTTTCTTGCTCTTGGCCAAACATGCCAGAACATCAGCAGAATTACCATCTTCATCGTCCTCAGCATCAACATCTTCACCATCCTTACCAGTGTCAGCAACAACCATGTTAGCGTCGTCATTGCCATCTCCCCCTTTTTGTTCATAAATCAAAAGGGCCTCCACCAACGATGTTCGGAGCGCCTGCAATTGGGCAATTTAACTATCAAGTAAGGTAACCTGGGCCCGCACCATCGGAGCAGCATAATGAACCATGTTGGAACCGGTGTTGGTAAAATCAGAACCATTACCAGAAGTAACATCAACTCGAGTGGGCGCCCGCCATGGGAGATCAACAACCCTGGTCCCAGTTGTATGCTGGCCTCGCAAGGAAAACCACTTGGCCTCCTCGGTAAACAAATCATCAGCACTAGGTCTAAATCCGTGATTCTCAAGCAAACTGAAGATGAGAGACAGAAGACAAAGAGAAGAGGCAGCCTTAGTTGTAGCCAACCGAGTAACCACATCAAACACGTGCTGGCCAAAACAAAACTTTTTTACCCAGCCAAGATTGTACAAAAACTGTGCTTGAGGGCGCGTCACAACTGTAGCATTCTTTGTAGGCACCAAGTTAAAAATGGCCACCTTATGCAAGACAGAATAGAGGGAGAGGAAAGACGCGTGCTGGGCAATTGCTCATGCCATTGTGTCATCAGCCCACTAGACAAAAACTTGATGACCTCATCCATGTCATCTACAATCGAGTCACCATGATACACCTCGGTCCCGAACATCTCATTTATCAAGTCAAGATTAAAAGAATAAACCTTCCCTCGCACATAAACTTTCCCAAAATTCAAAGAGGTGGGATCAACAGTAGAAGGCAGCATATTCACATAAAATTCCAAAACAACATCTCGGACAAAAGGCATAGCAGTTGAGATCGTGGAATACACACCTCGTTACTCAAAAAATGCAATCAAATTCTGCCTTTTTAAAACATCCATCGGGACTCGCCATTCATCAATCATGCCACGGAGATGATATTCTGAAAATAGCTCCTCGGCTTTGTTAGTCAACAACTTCATGGAGACTGGAACCATGTCTTCAATCTCGACTTCTAGAAACACAGATTCATCAGAGGTAGCAGAATCATCGGAGTCAGCTAAAGGAGTCAGTCCACTCACTGTTGGAACATCGTCAGAATCAGAGCTGGAGGAAGAGACTGGATCTGCAATGGGCAACATCCAGATTATTATCAGTCCTATGGGCAGCCCTGGACCTTTTCTTTTTCCTCCTTATGGCAAATAAATACTGGGAAAGAGAGAACGCATCATCGGAGTCTGAAGAATAATCAAAAAGCTTAAGCTCTGGTTCAAGCTGAGCCATGGTAACCGGAGTCAGAGGGGGATCAATAACCAATGGATGGGAGGAACTTGCAACCTCACCAGTGAAAAAAATCAATGAATTCGTACAGAGGATCAGAATAAACTGTCTCCGAAGAAACTGGTGACACTTTGATAGATGCTGGCGGATTCTTATTCTCAGCCAAGCTCACGGTTTGTTTTCGGCGAGGAGTCAACCGTGGAGTAGAGGTGGTCGGCGACGCAGCAATAGCTTCAGTGGGCATAAAATCTTCATCATCAGAGATTGTGACGTCCTCGGCTATGTTCATGTGCTCAATATACATATGACGTCGTGCCCCTGCTCGACTCTTTGGAACATCCATCGGAATCGAGCTTGGAGGTATATTGCGCAGCTGGCGTGAACGTTTCAATGTAGGGTTTCCAACTGGACCAAAAAACTCAGAAATAAAAGACAAGTCAGGAGGGTTGTCCACGATAATTTTATTCCCCGGTCTCCCGGGAGAAACTTGTTCCTCTGGAACATTGTCGGAGGCCACGGCGACAGGAACCACTTCTTGAGAGCTGACCGGAGGAGAGTTTGCCACAGTAGTTGTAGTCGTGATGGGTTTGGTGGTGCGCTATCACCAATTTCTTCATGGATATCCAAGCCAGCGAACCTTGGAAAAGTTGCCGGCATCTGTTCACCTGGGTGATGCCCGCCGTCCGGTTAATCTGGAATTCTGTTCGAAGATTAAGAATTCGACATTCTGCAAGGATATTGAAACAGAAAACAAAAACAAGCAAAAATCGGAGAGAGAAAATTTGGGAGAGGTTTAGTGCCGTTAGGAGTGAAATTGTGAGAGAGAACTGGTAAAAATCCCTAGAAATTTATTGGGGGAGAAAATGACCGTTGCCAAAAGAGAGAGAGAGCAGGTAAAAGATAACCACACTATTTTCTCAATAACCATAATTAAGCCCCCAAAAAGATTCCTTTCCTTGCACAAATATCCACCTCTCCTTAAAATAGGCCACACGTTCTTAATTCCACTAAGCCACTATCTCAATTTTTGAAAATAGAAGTTACAAATCATAACCACAAATTAGGCCAAAATAGAGCTTGATTAGGAAGAACCATCACCATAGTTGAAAATATTTCTTGCAAGGCAACTCGATCAAGAGAATTCAAAGAGAGACACAAGCACAAGCAACCGAACACACATCAAAACTTGACATCCTCTCAAAGTATGAATGTCCTAATTGTTTCCTAAAAATCATGACTTAAAAAGAAAAAAATACAGCAATTGATTTAGGTGACATGATTAGTGTTTCTTTTTATGTGATGACATTATAACAAACATTGCTTCAGTGAAGTTAATGGAAACAGACCCCTTAAGCCAAGTTAATGACTACGTCAAAATCACTTAAGAGGTTGAAAATTAAAGATTGGATCTTTGTTAATCCATATTATCTTCGTCTTTTTATAGATTTGAAGAGCAATTATCTTAGCGATTGCTTTTAACAACCCTTATTTTTGGACTTGGGAGAAAACCAGTTTCTGCGGGAAAGTTCCACAATCACCTACTTGAAGAGGTTTAGTCTTTTTGTCACTACTTTTTATTAAAACACATGATTTATTTGTACTTCAATCAGACCCAATACAATTAGGATATTTATGAAAAATTAAATAAAAAATGCATGCAAACTTTATAGATGTCATGAGTGATGGCAGTTTAGGTGTCATGACATCAAAACTAACATTGAATTAAACAATGCACATTCCGAGACCTCTTCTCAAATGAGAGAAGGTCTCTATATCTAATGCCTTTGTGAAGATGTCAGCAAGCTGATTATCAGTACCTATGTGCATAAGACTAACTATATTCCTCTCAACCAAGTCTCGAATAAAGTGGTACCTTGTGTCAATGTGTTAGATTCAAGAGTGTTGGACTGGATTTTTTGAGATATAAATGGCACTAGAATTATCACAAAGTACGGTAAGAATTCTACTATGTAGAGCGTAGTCCTATATCATTTGGTTTATCCACAATAACTGTGTACAAGTACTTTCAGCTGCAATATACTCGACTTCAACTGTAGAAAGAGAGATGCAATTTGCTTTTTACTATACCATGAGATAAGATTATTACCCAAGAAAAAGCAACCCACAGTAGTACTCTTCTTATCCACAACATCCCAGCCCAATCCGAGTCCGTGTATCCCACAAGTTTAGTACTTGTTTTCTTAATATACCAAACACCTAAATCACTAGCTCCAGCCACATACCTAATGATTCGTTTAACAACTTTTAATGTGACTCTTTAGGTTTGACTGGTACCTAGCACATAGACACACAATATATATTATATCAGGCATGTTAGCTGTTAAGTACAGGAGACTTCCTATCACGCTCCTATATAAGGTGTTATCAACACTAATCCCAACACCATCTCTCAATAGTTTCATGGTTTTTCCTAACGGAGTTTTCTTATATGTATTATTCTCTAACCCGAATTCCTTAACAAGATTTTTAGCATATTTGGACTGAGAGAGGAAAATACTGTCATACAATTGTTTAATTTGCAAAACAAAAAAGTAGGAGAGATTAACTTCCATGCTCATCTCAAATGTGTCAAACATTCGAGTTATAAATTCTTTCACCATCTGCTCATTAGTGGAACTAAAGATTATATCATCCACATAAATTTGGAAAATCAAAATGTGCTTGTTCGATTTAAGAAGAAATAAGGTTTTATCAACTTTCCCTCGTCTAAAATTTAAAAAAAGCAACTGTCGAGTCTTCCTTTCATACCAAGCTCTAGGAGCATGTTTTAAACCATATAAAGCCTTTTTCAATTTTAAAAAAAAAATCTGGTTTGTGYGGATCAACAAACCCTTTAGGTTGCTCAACAAAAACTTCTTCACTTAAAACTCCATTAAGAAAAGCACTTTTTATGTCCATTTGATGTAGAGACATTTTAATATGACAAGCAACATCAAGTAAGAGTCTTACTGATTCAATGCGATCTACTGGTGCAAATGTCTCATCGAAATTGATACCTTCAATTTGAGTGTACCCTTGTGCAACCAGACGCACCTTGTTTCTCACAATATTTCAAGCCTCATTCGTTTTATTCTTGAAAATCCACTTGGTACCTGTGACGTGTGACTTTGCAGGACGAGGGACCAAGTCCCACACATCGTTCTTGGCAAATTGATCCAACTCCTCTTGTATGGCTTTTATCCAAAATCCATCCTTCAGAGCATCCTCTACACGCTTTGGCTCTATCTTGGAAAGAATTAAGGATTCTCAAATTTTAGAGCAATTAGTAGACAAACAAACATACCTAACCATCTCTTTGAAATTTATTTGTCGCTTCCTTGTACTTCTTTCATCGAGATCTCCAATCATCTGGTCTATAGGATGTTTCCTTTGAATTCTGGAGAGAATGTCCCTCTAATGTAAATCAATCTGTTCACCTGGATCTTCATCATCAGATTATGGAACCGCCTGTGTTGGTGTTATGTTTTGGTGTTACATCACCGAAACTGTCATCACCTGCATCTTCACTTTCAACACCTGCAGGTTCATCTACACCAACCATGACGTTATCTTATGGATTCTGATCATAAACAGGATCATTGTCCTCGACAGGTTTAACTCCCCTTATCAAATCATGAAACTTGATATTAACCGACTCAATTATGCTATGTGTCCTAAGATTAAATACTCTATATGCATGACTATTTTGAGAGTATCCCATGAAAATACACTTATCACTTTTTGATTCAAGTTTTGCAAGATGATTCCTCTCATTTAGCACATTGCATATACACCCAAAAACATGAAAGTAGCTCAAAAATGGCTTTTTACCCAACAATAATCATAGGGAGTAACACAAGAATCTAGTCTAAAATATACCCTATTAATTATATGGCACGCAGTACTCATAGCTTCAGCCCCAAATCTCTTATCAATGCCATTTGAAATGTGTATAGTCCTAGTCATCTTTGCACGAGACCTATTTTTGAGTTCAACTATCCTATTTTGTTGGGGGGTGATGGGTGAGGAGAATTCATGGGTTATACCTACTTTTGAACAGTAATTTAAAAAGGACACATTTTTGAATTCTTTTCCATGATCAGATATGATCCTACCTATACTCACACCAAAACGAACACTTAATTTTTTTGCAAGTTTTTGAAAGCTTCAAAAGCCTCAGATTTTTCTTTTAAAATTCAACCTATGTAAACCGAGAAAAATCATCCACAAGTAAGAACATATCTTTTACCACCAAGGCTTTCTACTTCGAGTGGACCGATAAGATCCATATGAAGGAGTTCAAAACAATTTGATGTGGTGAGACTCTGCATATTTGGATGTGACACTCTGGCTTGCTTCCCTTTTTGACATGCCTCGCACACCGAGATGATTTTGGTGTTTAGTTTAGGCAACCCATTCACAACTTCCTTCTTGGCCAATCTTTCTAACATCTTGTAATTGACATGTCCGAGCTTTTGATGCCACACCTCGGCATCACTCAACTGAGACAACTTGAAGAACACATCACCATTTATTTGGTAGCAATTGTCGGAGGTCCTCTAACCAGTGAGGATACATGTATTGCCTTCGTCATAAAATTCACACTTTTCATGAGTGAACTTAACACTAAACCCACCCTCGTACAGTTAACTAATACTTATCAAGTTTGCAGTTAATCCTTCAACAAGTAACACGTTCTCAAGATTTATAATACAAGGAACATGAAGAGTTCCTTGGCCAATGATCTGGCCATTTGCACCTCCATCATACTTCACTTTTCCTCCTTGAAATTTTACAATATTCGAAAGGAGATCTTCTGAGCCGGTCATGTGCTTAGAGCATCCACTATCGAAGTACCAAGTTCCAAGAATGTGAGACTTCAGAGAGGAATAGATCATGTTGCACTTGATCTCATTCTTTCTTACCCAGACCTGTTTGAACCTGGTGTTGGTTTTGGTGTTAGTAACATGGAAACTGTCATGGGGCTCAGCAGACAGCCTTGTCCTCTGAAATTGGTTTTTTTTGCCAACTATCTTCTAGCATAAAGGTCAAATGTGACCTGGATCACCACAGTGATGACACACATATTGTCTTCTCCTCCTCTTACGGCGTTTGGTCAACTTCTATTTTTGGCTTGACTCTGGCGTTTGCTGATTAGGCTTTTACTTGCCCTTGTTGAGGTTTGTGATGGTTTCTTGGACCTTCTTTAAGCCAGCCTTCACACGCTCTAGCTCAGCATCTTTTCTAGTCAGTGCTGACTCCAAACAGACAATGGTATTGAGTTGATCATCCTTCTCGTGAATCAGTTTATCCATCTTGATAATAAGAGCCTTGACTTTGAGGACTTGATTACCCCAGTTGGCAAATAACTCATCATATCCAATACTTAGCTTCTCGTACCTGTCAAGTTCAACTTCTGCATTTAAGAACTAGGTGTTGTTTTTGATGTTACCAACACAAATATCATCATCCCACACAATGCTAGCAAACAGAGCTGGAATAGATTTGGGAGAGTCAGGGTTGCTGTCATCTTCTTTGTACTCTATTGCAATTAAATTCTTCTTCCTTAGAGTATTTGAACATTAATTCTTATAATGACCCCAACCTTTGCATTCATGACATTGAACTTCACTGAGGGGTTTCTGGGAGCTAGAAGTCTTGGACTCCGAAGGCGAGGATTGGAGTTTGGTAAGAGGACGCCCTGTTGATTTTGGTGTTGGCGTCTCTAGATTCAGTTTTGAACTAGATCCTCCAATGTTGTTCTTCTTCTTTAGGAATTGGTTAAAACCTTGAGACACGATAGATACTTCGTCTTCTTGAAGAGTGGTAGCATCAATTTTATCTAGTAGCTCTTTACAATCAATGTCTTCATCATCAGAGTTAACATCGGAGGTTAGAGCAACATTTATATCTTTTGAGTTGGAACAAAGGTGTTCCATCTCAAATGTCTTGAGGGATCTTACTAAAGCATCAAAGTCAAGATCATCTGTGTCCTTGGCTTCTTCTACGGCTACCACTTTAATGCTGAATTTCTTTGAGATGGATCTGAGCAGATTTCCCACAAGGCGTGTGGGGTCATAGCTTCACCAAGTTCGCCGCACTCATTTGCAATGTCTGAAAGTCTCATGGCATAGTCCATGATGGACACTTTCTCATCCACCCTCATTGAATCAAAAGTAGCAGTCAACATTCTTAATCTTGATTTCTTCACACTTTGGGTTCCTTCACATACCCTCTGCAATGCATCCCATGCATCTTTTGCCTTCTCGCAGTTTTTGATACCTTGTAGTAGTTTGAGTCAACGTATCCACAAAGGGTGTTGATAGTTTTGGAGTTCCAGTTAGATAGAGTTATCTCATCAGCAGTCCAGTCTTCTTCTTACTTGATAGTAGTGTCCCTATGATTCAGAATTTTCCATACATACTTTTATAAATATGTTTATCTAACGTTTAAAGTACGCTCGCAAGAGTACAAGGACACTTGTAGGTTGGTAAGCTGACTTGAATCGAATCTGAAGAAACAAGCAATCGGAGTCTCCAATGTTTGTTTAATCACAAAGTCACACACGAACTTTTATAATTGGGGGTTTTGTTTGTTTTTGATTTTATAAACTAAGAATTGAAAAGCAAGAGAAATTATTTAAAACTAATTAACTTTAGATATTTAACCAACTAGAATTTTAAAAAGCTTAAATAACTAAAAGCTATGAACTAGAGTTCTGGAAATTAAAAAGTAATTAAAGATTAAAATCACGAATAAATTATCATATAATCACCAAGCATAAATAGAAGAAATGAAACTGAACGTAGAAATATTACGAACTATATTATCAAAGAAATCCAAAGTATCCAACATGAAATAACTCAAGATCCATAATAAAGAACAGTTTATCGAAAAGTATAAATTAATGAAAAACTAAACTAGAAAGCGATTAAAAAGGTTTAGAGTACTTATTGGAACTAGAAAAAGCAGTAAATCTCCTGCTATTCCAGAGAAAAGAACGATGATCTTGAGCGAAGAACGAATCACGAACAAAGGAATGGAGTTTTAGCACTTGTAATCTCCAATCTTCAATCTTGATCTTGTATCTACGTAACAGGTGATGGAAACGGACTCTCTCTGTGCCTCATTAACCCTAAGAAGGTGTAAAAGTGTACCTAATACGGTTTTAAGAAGGGTATTTATAGTTTTCCCAAGACTTGGAGCACAAGTTTCCTAATTAATTATGAATCTGGGCCCTTTAGCGGTAAGAGTAACCGCTAATGCTACTATTAACTTCTCGTTGCAACTCTCTGTTCATCCTTAATGATCATGCTAGCGGTAAGGTGACCGTTAAATTGCTATTTTTAAACTTCTCTACTACCTCCTAACGATTGGGCTAACGGTTTGGTAACCGTTAAGTTCACCATGAAAAAATTCTGGGAACTCTCTGCCAATCAGTCGATTCATTCAATCGATCGGCTGGGATCTAGCGGTAACCTAGCGGTAAGTGTGACCGCTAACCCTACCGTTAACTGGTAAAAATTGCTACTTTTTTGCTGAATAGCTCGACTCCATTTCTCAATTGTCAAACTTCATCTTTTTAGTGCTGAGCTCCTCCGGTTACTTAGCTGTATGGGGAGAAACAAAGAATAATCACCCATTTGCATCAAGTACGATCAAAACACGGTAAAATAAGCTGGAGATACAAAAATACAAAAATATGCTTAATCTATCCAGCTTATACTAAAACTAATAACAAAAACTAACAAAAATACTATCAAAAATCAGGACAAATTCATGTTAATCAACTATCCCACACTTTATTAGTTTGTTCTTCCTCGAACAAACGATAATTCCAAAGAATAACAAGTATAAAAATCAGCCCAAGCAAAGAGTCGTGTCATTCTACATAGATAATTTTGAAAATATAGTAATTGCAACGCAAACTCAAACGCTAGACCCTTATTACATTGTCGCTCCAAATACAAAATCATGCATCCTCACAAAAGGTAGTATATATGTGTACGCTCAAAGCACTCGAGAATTATTTGTAGGGACGTGTTTACGCTCAAATCATCAAAATACATGCACAATAAACAAGAACTGAAAATCAAAAACTTCTCCATCGCATTTAAGTGTATAACTAACGAAGAGTCAGAAAATGTCTTTGCGGGTTGTAATGTAGGATCTTTGGACGGGTATGCAATATATAAGTCGTGTGGCTAACTCACGATCTAACGTGATCAATAACTCACCAAACTATTCTAATCACGAAGCGATATGCTTCACCTCATTCAAAAGAAACCTCACTTAACTCTCATAACGTAGCCTTACTTAGGCTATTTCCCAACTCGCAACCCAAAACCGACTTCTGAATAAACCACTTAAACAACTTAGAATCTTATGATACATTTCTTCTTTCAAACTCAACTCTTACCTCTTAAACATTAGGCGTCATAAGAAAATCAATAATACTTAACATAAGCTTTTATACGCACAGACAACAACTCAACAAGATTCACCATCCTCTTTATTTATCATCATCATCATCATCATCATCATCATCATCATCATCATCATCATCATCATCATCATCATCATCATCATCATTATTATTATTATTATTATTATTATTATTATTATTATTATTTTCTTTTTTTTTCTTTCTTTTTTTTTGAAGGATGGTGATCCTTTCTTACAACTTCTTTCATAAATCCCTGAAAAATAATCCAAAACACAAATAACCAACAAAAATAGCTAACTCTTACCTCATGCTATTAATGACGTAGGAGTTAGCTCATAAACACTCATGGCTATAGGAAATGGATATTTGGCTATGAGAGGCACATTCGAAATTTATAGTGCCTGATATATATGGATATGGCCGGAATAAGGGTAATTTCTGTGCCTAATCGTCATATTAAAAGCTAACTACATACTGCGATTTCAAAGATATCTCAAAACAGAACCTACTCAAGTACATGCAAAGATGATAAACACTCAGTCTACTCACAGGCTTTTGCATTAAGAGATTTTGAATTGACGCTGCTTTTAAGGTTTTGCGAAATCATTTGCGTCCAAGTACCATTTTACAATAAATAAAAATAATAATTTTTGAATACATTTATGCATTTATACACGCTCAAAGACAAGAAATTCAAATCACACATAATCAACTTTAACAGGATAAACCAGGCAAACACAAACAAGCACAGGAATAAAAATCAATCACGTTTAGTTACTAATCATTACAAACTCACGAATTAAATTTGCATAATTATAAATTACAAATCACACTCGACTACCCGCCCCCCTCTCGAAAAATTCGGCAATCTCCGCATTGCCACATATATATATAAAAGTAAAATGAGAAAAGGAGTAAGAAAACATCCTTGAAGACCAAAATAATTGAGTTGCGTCACATCAAGTTCGTGCAATTGGCCGTCGTCTCGAACTTGTAAATTCGATTGTCCTGACTAATTGACCGCCTCGTCGTAAGCGTCAAACTAAATACTTATTTTCCTCAACTTTTCTCCACTAACTAGTACTAGCGATAAGTAAGGGTCGAACCCATGAGGAGTGTGGTTAGATTGTGATGATTCGTATTTTATTTAAATAAATAATTGGGGGTAGGAATCATGAATTAAATTAACTAATAAAATAAACAAGCAATTAAACTAGCAAGATAATAATTAACGAAGAATTCAATAATAATAAAGGTCTAGTTCTAGTTCAGTGTCCACCCTTGATTCACTCGTTTAACCAATCACAATATCATAATCCATTCATCATATGCGACTAAAAACCCTAAGTAGCAATAAGCTCTGCTACTCGAATTTGCCCTTACCGTTTACTCAATTAAAATAATCTCTTTAATTGAATCTAATTATTGAACAACCTAGAATAAGCTCTCTAGGTTCAACCCAACAACAACATTAATAATTAGGCAAATAGATTAATCTAGGCAACAAACGCATTAGCTCGGTTCATTCAACCTATGTTGTGTTGTCCCTAACGATTTTACAATCATTAGTTGCTTCGGAGAAATAGTAATTACGACAATTACACGGGAAGCAATCCTATTTCTAGCAATAGATAACCAATCCCTAATCTAGGTGATCCAACCCAAATTAAGAATTAAGCAACCATAAGTTGAAATTAGAACAACACAAACAATCGCATATGAGAACGAAAGATAATACTGCATAAATCAATCAAACATAGCTTCACGAGGGTTTCAACATCCCTAGAACTAGATAATAAAGTTTACTCCACTCATGGAGTTAAGAAAATAAAAGAAAAGGTTCAGATAAACAAACATAATCCTTGATAAAATAGGAGAGACGATGTGTAGAACTTGAATCTTGTGTTTTGATCTTCAATCTTCAAGTTCTCTTGCGTATGGATGAATTGGAATGACTTGGGACCTCTCTTGGAACTCCTTAGAACCCTAGGATATGTTATGTGTGTCAAAAGTTGTGTTTTGGACGGGATTAGGTCGGGTTTATATAGGACTCCTTTTTCTTTCCGCGCAAGTTTTCTTCCAAAAATAGCTCGGCCGAGTCGGCGTCGACGGAGCGTCGACTGACGCGAACCAGCCTTCGGCGTCGACGCGCATCACCCGCCCGTGTCGTCCTGCATGGGCGTCGACTGACGCCCTTCCAATCGACGCTTCAGAGCATGAGCGTCGACATTGCGTCGACTGACGCCCTTCCAATCGACGCTTCAGAAGTGAGCGTCGACATTGCGTCGACTGACGGACCTTCTATCGATGCTTCAGCAGCTTCCCGTCGACATGGCGTCGACCCAGCGTCGATCGACGCGCGCACAGCCAGCGCAACACCGCGCGACTACGCGTCTGCCTCCAACTCTCTCTCTATCTTTTGCCCTACTCGTTTTGCCGAAAAGCTTGTTCTCCTATTCTTGAACATCGAACTTCGTCCATTACGCGCCTGAACTCTTCCGGTTAACTTAGCTGTAAGGTGAAAATAACGAAAATATCACCTATTTGCATCAATTACGAATAAAATACGGTAAAATAAGTCAGAACTATAAAAATACGGAATTATGCTTAAATCGTCCAACTTTATTACCAAAAACAAATAGAAAAACGTACTAAAATACTAATAAAAATAAGGACAAATCTACTCGAATCAGGTGCCCCCTCGTTACTCAATGGTTTGACTCAT
>BMAC01000927.1:296877-314025 GCA_014905375.1 Phtheirospermum japonicum
AGCACATCGCGTCGACTGACGCGATCCATCCTCGGCATCGACGCGTTGTCGACGCAACCATCCTGATTCTTGATTTTTCTCTCGTCGATTCGTCAATCCTCGTTTCTCTACTTCCTTGTGAGACATCCTTCGATAAATATAGCACCAAATACTGCAAAATAGAGAAGAAATATACGATTGGTGCTTGATTGCTCATAATAACAATTATGCGAGAAATAAGCATATATGATAATATTAAGCACATAAAATCACCGGAATTAAACCGTCAATTAGCGTGTAATTTCTCGCTTATCAAATCCCCCAGACTTAAACTTTGCTTGTCCTCAAGCAATATGAAAGAATTAAAGCATAGGACAAACATAATATAAGTAACTCACTCAAATTAGCCAAATGAATTTATTCGGACTCTAATCCATTGTTGGTTATGATCAGATATCTCGTCCTCTCCCATTTATTTATTTATTTTTATTTTTTTCAATTGAGGCCCGCAGCTCCGCACTACCGTCCTTGACTTCATAATGATGATAAGGCGCTGGATAGGAGGATTGTCTTGATTGGGTGTTTGATTTATTGAGTTCACCTCCGCCATGTTTTGAGAATTTGATAGTGTGATTCGCCTTTTGAGCACGTGCATGAATTGTTGAGCTACTAGCATCTTCGTTGGACTTTGCTCTTTGGACTTTGTAAGTGAATACACTAGATAAATACGGATAGGCAACTGTTTCGGCACCTCAATTCTTTTTGGTTTTTTCAATTTTCTACTTTCACCATGCCGGTATACCCCAACCGGACTTTATTTGACTTCTGTTTCTACTAACGAGATATCATCACGCAATCGCCAACTTCAAGGCCCCACACAAACTCATATTAAATACGGCAACCACAAGTACAGATCAACAACACAATAATCTAGAATTGACGCCCCACATATGAATCACAAAAGCACTAACATGCGTACCTTTGACCTCTAAATCAAATGACGACTAAAGACTTTAACCGAAACATAGTTCATCAAGGCAATTCAAGCAAGTAATTTTAATCAAATTCTTCCCAAACCTCCGGGATTTATCAAAAATTTCAAAATTTTATCAATTTAGCACAAATTTTCTCTAAATAGCCTCAAACTCACTCCCCCAAACTTAAACATTAGCTTGTCCTCAAGCGAATACAAACAAGAACAAGCTTATCATAAATATTATGAGGAAAGAGCAGGAAAAGAAATCACCCGGGGAAATGTCGAGGGGTCTTGGTCCTATTAAATATGATGCTCGGTCCTTTGAAAAATGGGCTACACATCCAAAACAAGTTATCGCCTCCAAAACTGCAAGAAAAAATAAAAAATAAAAAAAGAAAATAAAACAAGTAAACATTGCGTTGCCTCCCAACAAGCGCTTTTGTTTAAAGTCGTTGGCTCGACTTACTCCCTTGATCAAGTCATAGGTGGTGCTTCCAACTCCATTCATTCCTCATCAACAGAGCGAAACCCTTCATAATACAGTTTGAGTTGGTGTCCATTCACCTTGAACGTCTTGCTCGTTTTCGGGCTAAAAATCTCCACCACACCATGCGAGAATACGTGGGTGACAACAAACAGTCCAACCCACCTTGAACGCAACTTACCGAAAAATAGCTTAAGGCGAGAATGAAAAAGTAGCACTTTTTCGCCCACTACGAACTCCTTCCTTGAAATCTTCAAGTCATGAAATGCTTTCATCTTCTCTTTATAAATTAGCAAATTTTCAAATGCTTCGTTCTGGATTTCCTCCAATTCTCATAGTTGCATCTTCCTTAGCACACCGGCTCCATCAAAATCAAAGTTGCATTGCTGCACGGCCTAAAACGACTTGTGTTGGAGCTCCACCGGCAAGTGACATGGCTTCCCAAAAATGAGGCGATACGGCGACATCCCAATTGGTGTCTTAAACACCGTGCGATACGCCCATAGTGCATCCTTCAGCTTGATGCTCCAATTCTTACAGTTTGCTTTGACGGTCTTTTCCAAGATGGACTTTATTTCTCGGTTCGAAGTTTTGGCTTGTCCATTTGTTTGAGGATGATAGGTCATAGAAAGCCTATGAGCAACACCATACTTTCGGAGCAATACCTCCACCGTTTTGTTACAAAAGTGGGTGCCACGATCGCTTATCATAGCTCGAGGGATCCCGAACCTTGAGAAGATCCGAGATTTAATGAAACGTGCAACAACCTTCGAGTCATTAGTTGCGGTTGCTTTCGCTTCCACCCACTTGGAGACATAATCCACCGCAAGCAAAATATAAACATTCTTGAAAGAATTAGGAAAGGGTCCCATAAAGTCGATGCCCCACACATCAAAAATTTCACAGACCATTATGGGCACTTGGGGCATTTGACTTCTCCGTGAAATGTTCCCCGTGCGTTGACAATTATCACATGCCTTACAAAATTCATACGCATCTCGAAATAGGGATGGACAATAAAAACCACTATCAAGTACCTTGTGTGCAGTTCTCTTCGATCCAAAATGTCCTCCACATGCATGAGAATGGCAAAATGAAAGAATAGCGTGGAACTCCGATTCGGGAACACACCTTCAAATGACTTGATCAGCACAATGCTTCCAAAGGTATGGGTCGTCCCACACATAATATTTCACATCACTCCTCAACTTGTCCCTCCTTGCTTTCGTCAGTCCTGTTGGAAACACACGGCAACTAGAAAATTTACCAATTCGGCGTACCAAGGATCCACGTGTTCAAATGCAAGTAGCTGCTCGTCCGGAAATCTCTCATCAAGTTGTAGCTCATCTTCCACGTGCACTAATCTACTAAGGTGATCGGCCATGGTATTCTCGGTTCCCTTTTTATCTTTGATTTCCAAATCGAATTCTTGGAGTAGTAAAATTCACCGTATGAGTCGTGGCTTCGTCTCCTTCTTTGTAAGTAGATGTCGCAGGGCCGCGTGATCACTAAAAACCACCACCTTTGATCCAATGATGTATGAACGGAACTTCTCAAGGGAAAAAACAACAGCTAGAAGCTCCTTCTCCGTGGTAGTATAATTTTCTTGGGCAGGGTTCAAGGTCCTCGATGCATAATAGATCACATGGGTTGATTTGTTCACCCTCTGCCCTAGCACGGCTCCCACAGCATAGTCACTCGCATCGCACATTATCTCGAAGGGTAGATCCCATCTTGGTGCTTGGATAACTGGAGAAGTGGTCAGCCGCTCCTGCAGTGTGTCAAAGGCCTTCTTGCAGTTGTCATCGACCTCAAATTCCACATCTTTTTGCAAGAGCCTACAAAGTGGTGAAGCGATCTTTGAAAAGTCCTTGATAAATCTCCTATAAAATCCTGCATGGCCAAGGAAAGAACGAACTTCCCGCACATTGGCG
Organism: Phtheirospermum japonicum; assembly: GCA_014905375.1. Classification (NCBI taxonomy): domain Eukaryota; kingdom Viridiplantae; phylum Streptophyta; class Magnoliopsida; order Lamiales; family Orobanchaceae; genus Phtheirospermum; species Phtheirospermum japonicum. Next base: position 300,251 of record BMAC01000927.1, read on the forward strand.
GGGTAAGGCAACGGAGCTATAGTGTCAATCTTTGATTTATTGACTTCTATTCCTTTTAACGAAACAATGTGTCCTAAAACTATACCTTGTTCTACCATAAAATGACGTTTTTCCCAATTTAGTACAAGATTAGTGTTGACACAACGTTTCAAAATCAAAGATAAGTTCTCAAGACATACCTCAAAAGAATTGCCATAAACGCTAAAATCATCCATAAAGACCTCTATAATCTCGCCAACGTATTCCGAAAAGATACTTACCATACATCGTTGGAATGTGGCCGGTGCATTGCAAAGTCCAAATGGCATGCGGCGATAGGCGAACGTGCCGAAAGGGCATGTGAAGGTAGTATTCTCTTGATCCTCGGGTGCTATAGGAATTTGGAAGTATCCCGAGTAACCATCCAAAAAACAGTAGTATGAATGGCCCGCCAATCTCTCAATTATTTGGTCAAGGAATGGAAGAGGAAAATGGTCTTTGTGAATCATGGCATTTAGCTTACGATAATCAATACAAACTCGCCAACCCATTTTCACCCTCATTGGAACCAATTCGCCTTCTTGATTCTCGACCACCGTTACCCCCGACTTCTTCGGAACAACTTGAGTCGGGCTCACCCACCGACTATCAGAAATGGGGTAAATTACTCAAACATCCAGCAGCTTCAGAATCTCCTTTTTCACCACTTCCATCATTGGTGGACTCAGTCGCCTTTGGGGTTCCCTAGATGGCGCAGCATTCTCTTCGAGCAAAATTCGGTGCATACACATGGAAGGTCTTATTCCTCGCAAGTCTGCTATGGTCCACCTGATTGCTTGTTTGTTATCCTTGAGTACTCGTCGCAGTGACGCCTCTTGGAAGTTGTCTAAGCGTGATGAAATGATTACAGGCAACGTTTCGTTATCTCCTAGGAAAATATACTATAAGTGCTCCGGTAGGGCTTTTAGTTCGAGCTCCGGTGCCTTGACTATGGATGGAACGGCTTTCTCATGCGAGTCAGGAAGTTTGATGAAATTCACGTCCTCTTCTCTCGGTTTCGCATTAAGTGCGCGCAAGGCTGACATTATCTCTTCTACGTCGTCCTCCCAAGTTGGTTCAGTAAGAGGGTAACTCAAAAGCAACGAGTCCTCCCCCAAACTTCGTGTGATTGCCGTCTCGAGCTCCTCTTGTTTGTGCATTTCTAGAAATTCCTGCGCTAGAGAGTCAAAACAATCAAGTGGAAAAACAGAGTTATCACAGTCAGGAAATCTCATAGCATCAAAAATATTAAATTGACAAATATACCGTCAAGTTCCATTATTAGAGTGCCTCGAGTAACGCCGATTTTTGTTTGAGCAGTGTTCAAAAATGGTCTCCCCAGTAAGATAGGTGGCGATTTTGATGCAGACTCATTCATGCTCAACACATAGAAGTCGGCTGGGAAAATCAACTCGTCAACTTTTACGAGAACATCTTCAATAACACCATCAGGGTAGGCAGTGCTTCAGTCGGCAAGTTGGATTACTACCCCTGTTTTCTTTAACGGTACAACCTTCAAACAATCGAAAATGGTGCGTGGCATAACATTTATTGATTCCCCCAAATCTAGCATGGCTCGCTCGACTCGCATGTCTCCAATCGTGCATGGAATGAAAAATATGCCCGGGTCATTCCGCTTTTGTGGCAAGCTCTTTTAGAATACAGCCGACACGTTTGCTCCCATTAGGACCTTTTCATCTCCTTTTAACCTTCTCTTATTGGTGCATAAGTCCTTGAGGAACTTGGCGTAACGAGGAATTTGCTTGATCGCATCGGCAAGCGGAATAGTGATCTCCACCTTTTTAAAAACGTCTCGTATTTGCCTCTCCGTGTCTTCCTTAGCTTGGCGCTTGATTCTTGACGGAAATGGAAGTGGCTCGGTCCTAGGAGGAGAAACAACGGGGTTACTAAAATTATTAGAAGGTTTAGGATTACCTTTGTCAGCATGTTTTGGCTCCGTGTCTTCTCCCTCCATTTTGTCTTCATTTTCCGGCTCTAGCATTGGAATGGCCGGTCCTTCCACTTTCTTTCCACTTTGTGTCGTAACAGCGCTCACATTTTTTGGATTCACCTCGGTTTGAGGAGGTAATCGGCCACTGCCTCGTGCTTCTAGTTTGACTATGTGTTCCGCCATTTGACTCATTTGGGTCTCTAGGCCTTTTACGCTTGTCGCTAATGATCTCACTATTTCATCCAACTTTGGGGATGCGTTCTCTTTCCGCTGTTGGTTGTTGTATTGATTCGAGAAATTTTGTCCCCTTTGTTGAGCTTGGGAGGGCCCTTGATCTTGATTTCCAGGTATATTCCCTTGCTGTATATTTCATTGCTGATTCCTCCATCTAAAACCAGGGTGGTCGCCCCATCTCGGATTGAAGGTGTGGGGGTACGATTCGTACTTCCTCCCTTGCTCGTTTCCGGTTCCCAAGGCGTTCATGTGTGCCTCGCGTACTGAGTAAAAATGTGGGCAGTCATCAGTTACATGCTCCAATGTTTCGCATAGACCGCATGGTCGAACCTTTGGAGCTCCTCCCGCACTCATCATGGACTTCAATTCCCTTAATTGGGTTTGTAATGAATCAATACCCAGCTCATTCACCGATTTCAATGAAGAATCACGACTACCAAATTGCTGAGAGTTGGCTGCCATGTTCGATATTAGTTCTTTTGCTGCCGTCGGTGTCTTGTCCATCAAGGTGCCTCCACTAGCGGCATCAATCATGTTTCGATCAGTAAGGCATAATCCCTCATAAAAATACTGAATTAAAAGTTGCTCGCCCATTTGCTGTTGAGGGCAACTTGCAACTAGCCTCTTGAATCGTTCCCAGTATTCGTGCAATATTTCTCCTTGTGTCTACCTAGCCGCACAAATGTCCTTTCGAAGATTTGCCACTCGTGATGCGGGAAAGTACCTCTGCAAAAACGTTCTCTCCATGGCCCCCCACGTAGTGATGGATCCCGAAGGTAAGTAGTAAAGCCAATCTTTGGCTAGGTCTTTCAATGAAAAGGGGAATGCCCTTAGCTTGATTTGTTCATCCGTGACTCCGGCAGGTTTCATGCTTGTGCAAATGACATGATATTCTTTCAAGTGTTTGTACGGATCCTCGCCAGTGAGTCCATGGAATAAAGGTAGGTGATGGATTAGTCCGGATCGTAACTCGAATGTAGCATCGGTCACCGTTGGAAAAGTAATGCACAACGGTTGTTGTGGGAGGTCGAGGTTTGCCAACTCCTTCAATGTTCATTCCGCTTGACCAGCCATCGTCTCGTTTTCTCGTCCTTCGCTCTCGCTCGAAGAATCTTCGGATATGTAGTTGGGTAGGACCTGCTCCGAATTCGAAGCCTCCTTCTTCTTCTTCAACTCACGACCTCTCTTATTGATTTCCGGGTAATAATGCAAATTCTTCTTTCCGGATGATCTCAAGTTCATTCACCTGATAAAACACTCAACAAGATTTTAATTTGCTCCAAAAAAAATTAAAAATAAAATAAAATAAAATACTAAAATACTAAGAATCATAATTTAACGCGTCATTCCCGGGAAACGGCGCCAAAATTTAACCGACTCGTCGTAAGCGTCAAATTAAATATTTATTTTCCTCATCTTTTCTCCACTAACTAGTAGTAGTGATAAGTAAGGGTCGAACCCACGAGGAGTGTGGTTAGATTGTGATGATTCGTATTTTATTTAAATAAATAATTGGGGGTAGGGTTCATGAATTAAATTAACTAATAAAATAAACAAGTAATTAAACTAGAAAGAAAATAATTAACGCAGAATTCAATAATAATAAAGGTCTAGTTCTAGTTCAGTGTCCACCCTCGATTCACTCGTTTAACCAATCACAATATCATAATCCATTCATCATATGCGACTAAAGACCCTAAGTAGCAATAAGCTCTGCTACTCGAATTTGCCCTTACCGTTTACTCAATTAAAATAAGCTCTTTAATTGAATCTAATTATTGAACAACCTAGAATAACCTCTCTAGGTTCAACCCAACAACAACATTAATAATTAGGCAAATAGATTAATCTAGGAAACGAACGCATAAGCTCGGTTCATTCAACCTATGTTGTGTTGTCCCTAACGATTTACAATCATTAGTTGCTTCGGAGAAATAGTWATTARYACAATTACACGGGAAGCAATCCTATTTCTAGCAATAGATAACCAATCCCTAATCTAGGTGATCAAGCCAAATTAAGAATTAAGCAATCATAAGTTGAAATTAGAGCAACACAAACAATCGTATATGAGAATGTAAGATAATACTGCATAAATCAATCAAACATAGCTTCACGAGGGTTTCAACATCCCTAGAACTAGATAATAAGTTTACTCACTCATGGAGCTAAGAAAATAAAATAAATGGTTGATAAAATAGGAGAGACGATGTGTAGAACTTGAATCTTGTGTTTTGATCTTCAATCTTCAAGTTCTCTTGCGTATGGTTGAATTGGAATGACTTGGGACCTCTCTTGGAACTCCTTAGAACCCTAGGATATGTTATATGTGTCAAAAGTTGTGTTTTGGACGGGATTAGGTCTGGTTTATATAGGACTCCTTTTTCTTTCCGCGCAAGTTTTCTTCCTAAAATAGCTCGACCGAGTCAGCGTCGACGGAGCGTCGACTGACGCGAACCAGCCTTCGGCGTCGACGCGCATCACCCACCCGTGTCGTCCTGCATGGGCGTCGACTGACGCCCTTCCAATCGACGCTTGAGAGCATGAGCGTCGACATTGCATCGACTGACGCCCTTCCAATAGACGCTTCAGAGCATTAGGATCGACATTGTGTCGACTGACGCCCTTCCAATAGACACTTCAGAAGTGAGCGTCAACATTGCGTCGACTGATGGACCTTCTGTCGACGCTTCAGCAGCTTCCCGTCGACATGGCGTTGACCCAGCGTCGATCGATGCGCGCACAGCCAGCGCAACACCGCACATCGCATCGACTGACGCGATCCATCCTCGGCATCGACGCGTTGTCGATGCAACCATCCTGATTCTTGGTTTTTCTCTCGTCGATTCGTCAATCCTCATTTCTCTACTTCTTTGTGAGAATTTCTTCGATAAATATAGCACCAAATACTACAAAATAGAGAAGAAATATACGATTGGTGCTTGATTGCTCATAATAATAATTAAGCGAGAAATAAGCATATATGATAATATTGAGAACATAAAATCATCGGAATTAAACCGTTAATTAGCGTGTAATTTTCGCTTATCACTAATACAACGAAATAAACGAAGAAAACAAATAACAAACTAACTAATATTTTTGGGTTTTCTAAAATAGAATAAAAAGAAAATAAAAATCATTGAAAGATACAAATTTCTCCAAACAACCATCGTCCCCCAAGTTCCCGGTGGCACACCATCAAATGGACCCTGGTAAGGAACAACATCCATCGAGTCAGGAGGAGGAGGCAGCCATCGTCCCATCATATCCATCTGAAATTGGGCAAAATTAGCCGTCAAAGCCGTCAGCATCTTCTGGTTTTTATCACCTACCTCACGAGCATATCAAGCATCCTCATGTGCAAGACGAGCCTCCTCATAAGCTGAATGGGCATCCTATCTCACCCAGTGAGCGTCGTCCTCAATGACAGAAAGTCTTTCATAGATGTTCATCTTGAACCCTGCATAGACGGCCAAATAGGCATCAAAATTCGCCCTCCATACACAAGATGACCCGCCTGCCAATCCTCCATCGGACTCAATGTGCGTCCCAGAATCGGTCCCAGCATCCTCATCACTCTCAGCTCGGATCCCGTCATCTTCTTTTGTTTCTCGCTCTCTATAGTCCCAAAGCTTCATCACCGACACCTTCATCCCCCTTGGCTTCCCCGGAACTCGCACCACCCTTGATGTTAAAGTCAATGGATGAGGGTCATGGTCAACGTCATCCTTCCTTGGTACCTGCAAAACCTGGAGAGGCTAGTGATAAACGTGCCGCGAGACATCGGAACAGGCCTCTCCTTTCCCATCTTCTTCATGTTCCTCAAGCTGCATATAATGAGGGGATAGACTTGAACCGGTCGCCCCCTCGTCATGCACCAAAGTGCGTATAGTTCATCCTTGTTCAGCAGTGTCATCTCTTCTTTGCTGAGCACACAATGTGAGAGGAAATGATATGCTGCATATAGGGCGTTATCTTGAACCAAAGTGAGCGGGTATTGATTTCTTGCTTTAACACCCGGGAGCTTAATCTCTTCCCAGAATTACCGCTCGTTGTACGCAACATCACTTTCGTTGAAAGTCATCCTCCCTTTAATGTCGAAACATGACTCAATAGCCTCGGTGCTGAATATTTGCTCTTTCTCTCAAAAACGGCACAATAAAGTATAATTGGCCAAAATTTCGAAGGAAGTGTAGAATTCAAGCATCAACTGCTCATAAGCTGGGACTTGGATCTGGTCCCACTCAACACAGCCGAGGGACTTGATGTAATTCACGAATTGATTATCATCGGGTTGATAATCATTAGATTCGTCAGTGAGTTATATAATTTAACCTCGTTGTCGAACACCTTGAACTTGGATTTCAATTTATTATCCATATTTTTTCATTTCTTTGACGGTTGAGATAACGAAGACATGGTGTTGGAAACAAATGTGAAATTGGCTGGATTATGGTAGGTCAAATGTTGTCGGGCTGCGGCTGATTCGGTCGGAATGCGTCCTCGATTGGTGACTCAAAACTGTTTAGAAACTGGCTGGCAGAGATGCTAACGTTTAGGTTAGTGGTCACCCTCACCTTTAATGATACCGTTAACTGCTAATGATATCCTAACGGTTACCCTAACCGTTACTACAACCGTTATCCCTTACGTCGAGCACTTGGTGTGCCGAGAATTTCGCTGGCAATTTCACCCTAAATTCACATAATTTCTAAATTACTCCTACAACTTACAACTCAGCAGTTCATTTCGATTATAAAGGTCAAGCCACTCTTACCCCTATTCCTAGAAGATGGTCATCTCCATTTTGCTCCCTGATTCTTTGTGAATTAATGGCCAGAGTGTAGTCGAAACAAGTTCGAAGGCACTGGGTTTCACGGAATGCAGCGTATTCCTCTTCACTGTTGGTGGAAAAATTGAGATTAGTGGATAATCGGTGGAATCTCGCACGCTAGCGGTCAATTAGCGGTTGTGTTTGGAAATAAAACCTTAAGTTTGAATTATAAAGCATCTGCATCGGGCCGGGCTTTTAACACGTTAACAGTTACCTTAGCGGTTAGGTAACCGCTAACCTTACTGCTAGAGTGCTCTGTTTGTGATTAACGGTAGCCTCAGCGATAAGGGTTACCGCTAAAAGCGTAAAAACTGCAAAAACTCACGAAAAAAATTAAAACGTTCGAGCGTATTAGAATTAAGAACATCAAATCGTACGAACATAATATATTAATAAAAGAAACTCTTGAGCATAAGATATTGAAATAGAATAAACATAAAAAAATAACGATAAAAGTAAAAACCTATATAAATAAGGATGCCAATCCTAATATCTAAAAAACAAATGAAATAGAAATTGCTGACTAAAATCAACTGCTCTAAACATCATAGGGGTTCATTAAAGCTAATAGTGTCCAAAGAGTAAATCCTCAAGTTCGTCGATCCTCGCTTCTGCCTCTTCTAGAAGTTCCTCCCACTTGGCTATGTTAAAGAGGTGCATTGCTTCGTTGCTCCGAAGGCCTTGATTCTCGGACTCCAACTCTCCAACTGTTTCTCTTAGATCATGAGTTTCATACCCTAACTCTCGAATTATGGCTCTAGCTTTGCCTACAAGATTGTTATTTTTGTACGTTAATTAAGCAATCTTGGCCTCCGCTTCCTTCAAGTGATCCTCCAGTGTGGCAATATTAAGAGCAAAAGAGGCTTCATCGAACAGGAGGTCGGTATTATTGGACCTTAAATCTTGAATATTTTGGTTAGCCTCGTCCAACTGATTTTTTACAGCCCCTCCATGGCCTCATCGTGTTCTTCTCTTCGCACCCATACACGTCCCTGATTGGATGGCGTTAGCTGGACTCGCTCCATCTTGCAGCCGAGGTTTTTGATAAAATTTGGTGTTTAGAAGTGGTCGAGACGTGGCAAAAGCTTGAAGGATTTATGAATAATAAAGGGTTCAAGAGGGGGTTTATATAGGAATTAATGGCCTTGAAATAGGAGTCCTAGATTCTCTCTAAGTCTAAATAAGGTAGGATATGACAACTCACCTAATCAAAGAAAGACTCCAAAAAAACAAAAAATAGATCTAGGCTCTTTATTAAACCCAAAATTTGCAGCTCAAGATCTTCCAAAATCCGCAGAATTTTTAACGCTAGCGGTAAACTTAGCTATTATGCTTACCGCTTGGTCAACTACTAAGTGTTTGTGAAGGTGGCTAACGGTCACTTAACGGTACTAGCCACCACTAAGTCGACCGTAAAACTCTCTTTTGACGGATAACGGTCATCTTAACTGTTCTTGTAACCGCTAGGTCGACCGTAAAACTCTTAGTTCCCTGTTAACGGTGAACTTAGCGGTTCTCGTAACCATTAGGTCAACCGTTAAACCCCTCTGTTTGCCGCTAGCAGTACGTTTATCGGTTGATCCTCGCCGTTAAGCCATGAGAAGATGCTAACGGTCAGGCTAGCAGTTACAGTTATCGTTAACTAACCGCTAGGTCTCTGAATTTGGCAAAAATTTCATCTTTCTTGCACATTGACACACGCATAAATGTACCACATCAATTAATTAAATCGAACAATATATATACAGAAAATAAACGAAAGGAAAACACATGAAAAACTAAAAATAAAGGAAAGGAACACAAACTCTTGGGTTGCCTCCCAAGAAGTGCATCTTTTAACATCGCTTGCTCGACGAGAACTCTAGCAATTAACTTTTAGTCGGAGGTGGGTCCACAAACTCCACCACTTCACGTTCTTGGTTCGTCACTATACCATCTTGATAGAGTTTCACTCTGTGTCCATTGACTTGAAATGTTGAATCCTTCTTCTCATCGTACAGAGTGATCGCTCCAAAATCGTTTCTCTCTTTAATTAAAAACGGCCCACTCCACCTTGACTTGAGCTTTCCTGGAAATAATTTCAACCGAGAACTATAGAGCATACCTAAGTTACCAACCTCTAACTGTTTATCAACAAGTCTATAGTCGTGACGTTTCTTCATCATTTTCTTTTGCCTCCATATGCTATCGTATGCCTCGTTTCTGATTTCTTCAAACTCGGTCAGCTCTAGCTTCCTATACTCACCCACTTCATCATAATTCAAATTCATCTTGCGAATGGCCCAACTTGCTCTGTGCTCTTGCTCGACTGGAAAATAACACGTCTTTCCATAGACGAGCCGAAAAGGACTCATACCAAGCACTGTCTTGTATGCTGTTCTATAGGCCCTGATTCGTACGTATTTATTACAAATCTGTACATAATCGAGTCATATTTGAGTCTTCCTATTATCTTTTTTAAGTTAAGATTAGGTTAAATTGCATTATTTTGCATTCTATGCCTTCTTACTTAACTTTCCGACTTGTTGATCACTAATCAGTCCAAATGAGAGTAACTCTTTATTTTTTTCATACAGTTAGAGCGTCTGGTGGATCCAAAGGATAAAGATAGAAGAAGCAACGCTCAAAAGTAGCTCAAAAGGACACCCACCGATCAGACAGTGTGTATCTCCGATCGGACTGACTGATGAAGTACACACCGGCCGGACAAACTGGCGCACCGATCGAAGCCATGGACAGAAGCCCTCATCCGATCAGACAAGACTTATGTTCGATTGGACGTGTACATTACGCTTGCAGAATTGTTGATAATCTTCAGTTATGAAACGGCCAAAAGCTTTTAAAAACTGAAGAAGGGGCTAGGGTTCGGCATCATTCAGTATTGGAGACTTTGGAGAGGCTAGGGAAGCCACCAAACACCCCAAAGGTAGAGAGATTTGACACATCTCTCATATCTCTAGCATAGACCCACACGACACCATATCACGATTCAGTTAGTTGCAGTCACCGTTCGTCGCTAGAATTCTTGGTTCGTGACAAGTCTTGGGATTCTACGCAACTCTCGGAGTGAGCCCGTTCATCATCGTCACTCGTTAAAAGTAGTTCAACGATTAGTAATTTCTAAACTCGTTATCTTGTAGTTTTCGTAATTGGTTTTATTTGGGATATTTTATGAATAGTTGGTGAACATATTGGATAATGTTTTATTGATAGTTCGTTAAAGTATTGGTGATTGGAATTTGTACTATTATGTTTTTGGGTTGTTGATGTTGGATGAGTAATTGCTATAAATTGTGAATTTAGTTGTGATTGGTTTAGTTATGTTTCTTGAAGTGTTTTAGTATTTAAATTATTATGAATCTTGTTTAGCATTTGAAATGATCTCGTAATTGGCATAGTGATAGAATCGTTGGTATTCTTGGTTGTTAAAGGCATTCGATTATTAGTTTATTATTGTTAGAGCATGATTAGTAGCAAGTATGTTTACAATCGATAGCACGATATGTGGTCGCTCGTAATAGTATTTGTCAATTACTTTTCTCATAACTTGTCGAGAGGTCGACACCCTCAAGACAAGAAGAGTTCTCTTTTAAACTTATTAAAGTTGAATCATTTCAAAAACCCTAATTGATTGTGTGTTTTAGAAATAGAATTTTTGATATTAGTATAATAAACTTCGTTAACTCCGATTTCCATTCCTCGAGAGATCGACCCGAGTTAACTTACCAGTCTACAAGTGACACTGATCTCTTGCGGGCGAACTTAAACTCCTTTTAAAATGTAGACGCGTATTGGTTGAACGGTAATTAATTTTGAAAGGAACACAAAAGTTCGGGTCAAAATTTCGCGCCGTTGCTGGGGAATGGCAAAGGTGTTAATGATTTTTATTTGTGTTAATACTTACGTGTCGATAATTGTATAATGTCTTTGGTTTGCCTCTCGATGCGGTGATTTATTGGTTGTTGATGCAAGGTCGATAAAGCCTTAGAGGAGAATTGACCCCATTCATCAATATCATCGAGCGAGTGACAAGACCAAGACAACTATTTCCTTCCACCGACCATCATGGCGGATAATCTACCTCTTGGAGGTCGTGAAAATGGAGGAAGAGGAGGAATGAATGGTGGGCGAGGGAGAGGACGAAACAACTAAACCCCTCCTCGCGATTGTCCATAAAGCGTGCCACCAATTGATGACATGCATGTACAAGAGAAAACGAATGATAACGAGGACGAAGAACCACAGAATCCACCTCTAATCCACAATGAAGAACCAAGAGAGCCGGGCAATGCAAACAACGGGGATCACATACCTAAGGACGACCATCAAATCATGATGCAAGAGAACCCTACTTACCAACAACCTCCTCAATGTTTCCGAAATCGCGAAGAGGCTCGAGCTTACAACGCTCGAGAAAACCAAGAGTTCGAACACAATAACGGTGGTAATGGCGGGCCCCAGCCCCGAAACAACCAACGAAACCACCAAGGACACGAAAACTTCGAATGAGAGCGGAATCACAATCATAATAGGAGGGAGGGATGACCGTTCAACACTTGGAAAAGGGAGAATTTTTGAAATGATGGATATGAGGATCACGCGAATTTCGAGGAGGAGCGTAATTACGGGTACTACGAAGAGTATGGAGAAGAAAGAAATTTAGGTGCACGAACTAACTTTGGAGGAAGACGAGGGCACCGGTACCCTAATGAATGTCGTCAAGGAGATCTCCTCTTCCCAACGATTGGTCCATATAGCAGTGCAATAGTCTTAGGCCCCGTGGCAAGAGACTATGATTTAAAAGCGGGCAACGTGAACCATCTACCTACTTTACACGGCTTTCCCAATGAAGACCTTTTGAATTTCATTCGGGAATTTTACCTTGTGGTGGGCAGAATTCCAGCACTTGGACTCCATGAAGATCAATTAAGAATGAAATGCTTTCTGACCACTTTGAAAGATAAATCAAATCATTGGCTTCTATCGTTGCAACCCAAATCCTTGACTAATTGGGAAATGGTGTACAAAAAGTTTGTGAGCAGGTTCTATTCAGCTCAAACGACGGCCAAACTGTGAAGGGAGATCACTAACTTTGAGCAAATGGAGGGAGAATCGTTCTATGAAGCATGTGAACGATACAAAGGACTCTTGCCAAAATGTCCACACCACAACAACAGCGCAGAGATGGTAAACAATTACTTCCATGAGGGACTATTTCCGGTCTACAAACAACAAGTGGAGGTGAAGGCCAGGGATTTTGGGGAGCTAACCGCTACGTAAGCTTGGGAACTATTTGAACTGATGAGCGAAAAATCATAACAAACGAGTTTCCGACTTAGGAAGTATAAATTCCAAGGAACCCCTATGCCTCACAATGAAGTAAGCCAGATTGAGGAGCTGACAAAACAAGTCGCATTGTTGACAAGTAAAATGAAAGGGGAGGAGGAACCATCAGCATCTCCGCCCAAGATGTGCGAAAAATGTGGAGCGGTGGGACATGAAGCTGACACGTGTAAATTGGTGTTCGATGACGAAGAGGATGAGGAAGTGAATGCCATCCAAAACTACAAACCCAATAACAAGTATGGGAAGAAATTCACCGGACAATACAACTCAAATTCGAACTATGTTCCCAAAAGCTCGAATTACGTGCCTGATCGACGAATTCTCGACGCGCTAGTTTCGGAATCCATCTACGCAAGAGTACGGAGCCGGTTATAGGGCGGCGAGTTCTTCCCGAGTCGTGTCTCTCGAGGATGGATGTTATCGGCTTGTCGGTTTCTTAATTGCTCTTATCGTCGGTAGCGACTAACTATTCTAAACTAGGAAAGCAGTAGTCATTGTTCGGTTTCGGTTTTTATAACTAAGATTTAGATGGAAATACAAGATTTAAAATCATTGAAGATGAAAAGGAAATTAAAGCTTATTTAAAAACAATTAATCTAAACTAGTAAACTAAAGAAGCTTATAATTTAAATTAAGGAAAAGGAGGGAAAATCAAGGTCTAGCTTATTTGAAAAAGTCAACATTAGTTTAATAAAATTTAAAGTTCTAAAAAGGAAGATTATATAAAACTTCTAAAAACTTAAAGATTGATCTAAAAAATTTAACAACTTAAAAGCATAAGTTCAAAAGTTCAAAAGCTATAAGATGAAAATAGAGGTTTGATGATCAAAACAACAACTAAATTACGATCAAACATCAACACACAATTAAATGAAATAACAAGGAAATAAAACTATATTAATGGAAAGAGTTTACCAAGAGTATGATCCAACAAAAGCTTGAAGAGAAAAGCTTGAAAGCTTGACAATGAAAATCTAGAACCAAGCTTGAACAACTTAGCTAATGATGATCTAAAGCTTAATTAATCTATTACTAATTAACTAATTTATGGGAATTAAAATTGATCACAATGAAAGGAAAACTATCATCTGGTATTGAGGGAGCTTGGAAAAGAAAGTCCCCAGCTGCAAGTTGCTGGCTTCGAAAAGACGTCTGATTACTTAAATCTTCACAAAATCTGCTTTTCAGTTGATCGACTGGCAGTAGATCGGTTGCCTCTCCTGTCGATCGACTGCTCTTGTCAAAACGGCCAAAAGCCTTGGAATTCAGTCGATTTTGGAGTTCCAGTCGATCGACTAGAAGGGAAGTCGATCGACTGAACTCCAGTCTGTCGACTGGATTGCTGCACTCGGCTCGATTCCTCGTTCTTTTCATGTCCGCCAGTTTATC
>BMAC01000928.1:0-11991 GCA_014905375.1 Phtheirospermum japonicum
ATAGTACAAGTTACAAAAAGTATTTTCTCTTTAATTTAATATTGTTACAATTCGACTAAAAAATGTAGGTTTTGGACATGAAACATCATTTTACATATTATATTATACTTAAGGATTTAACTTAAAACATCCCTGAATATTGCGTTCACTAACCTACAAATTTCTAGCAGGTCGTTAATATTTCAAGTTTTCATTTATTTTAGGCAAATACATTCAAGATATTTTCGTAATAAATATAATATTCAAGCAACCATTGATAACAAGAATTGCACAAAATAAAAATATTAGTTACAACACCAAAATACAACCAAAGTATATTTACTTGACCAAAATTGCTTAGCCCGACCCCCATGCTTAGCTAATTAAAGGACTTTTATAATATTTACATGATCAAAACACGAGTTATTAATATATAATATTATTGTTATTACTATTTTTAATTTATTTTCATTTTTTGTTATAGTAAGAATGTCGTTGTATATATATGTCATAAGTTTGAACTAACTGATGATTAACTATAAGTTATGGAGCTCTATTTTAAATATTTTTGCTAAAATTTGTGTGCAATATAATTTTTTTTAGTTACTTAATAGCTAAAAAATATCTCATATTTTCATGTTCAACACTTCCGATCTACCCTTTATATGTATGGGCAACACTCTTGTCAGGCCGAACTAACCGATCATCCGTTAGACCAAAATCTCATACCGCTACATTATAGTACAAAAACTAATATATTATAATAAAAAATCAATATATCATAATAATAATACATCATAACATAGGTCATATATTTATGAAAAATCAATACTTTTGAGTATAAAAATCAATACATCATAATTCAAAAATCAATACATTATAGTATCGGATCAGATGGYCTAACGGGTCATGACCCATCAATCTAGCCTAACGCAAGTCTTTGCTTATATGTATACATCCGGTATAACACTTGTGTGTTGTTTGGTATTTCCTAAAGATGAAGAATTTTAAAAATTATTTTAGGTATAAGGTCTAAATTTAAGAGAGTTTTAATATGTTGTTTTTTCTTCTTGTAGAGATATGCACATTATAAAATGAATAACATGAGTATCAAGCTACTAATAACATGAATTGTTATGAATAATTATAATAAATATATAATGAAATGGGGGTCTACATATTTAGGTTCTTTAAAAATATGAAAGTTAGTAAATTATGTATTTTCTGATGATTCTCATTAATAATCGTATGTTGCAGTTAAAAGTCATTCTAGCGAAATGAGAAACTTTTTAACAACCAATCGCGTCCTTAAGACTTATGCACATTATAAAAATAAACACTAACAAGATTCATTTCATTCCTGAATAGGAAAACAAAGCATAAATTATGATTAAATGGATCGAGGAGGATGTACACTCCTTTTCAATAGATTTTTAAATTTTGTTTTTTACAAATTATAATTAGATCTTTAAAAAAAAAAAACCACTAATGCGAGCAAATGGTGAACTGACCGTGATCCGTAAGTTGGCGATGAACTTTATCCTAATTTGTTGTTTTGCGGCAAAGAAGTGCTGAGAGAATATCAAATTAATGATTTGGAAGAGAGATTGTGGCGCCGAACACAAAGTGAGAGAGATTAGGGTTTGTATGCGAGAAGGAAAAAATGGGGAAAACCTTATTTATTTATAGCATATGTTTATGAAGACATAAAATCGTTGTTAGATGTCTATATAAAGTCCGTCCACGTATAATGAAAATTATTATTTTATCTGGAATAATTTAGTGGTTATTTAGTGATGAGATATTTTAGTAATTACAGATTTTATTACAGTGTTACACTAATACTCAGATAATTTAATACTTAATTGGATAATAATCTCACTTAAATTATTAATTCACTAAATACATATACAAATATTCATGTAAACTCACACAACATATACAATTAATTATTCCTTACTTTATACATATTAATTCTTCTGGCTTTTTGTTTTCAGGCCTTTTCATTTCAGCGTCATTAGTTTGTTTGATATAAATAAATAAAATGTTTAAAAATTGAGAAAAATTAAAAGTTGGCTTTTGATCCCCCAAATAATCACATTTATTATTTTTACAAGTTGGGGATTTAGGGCTTTTTGTAACAACAATGAGTATTATATACACCACTTTGAATTTTTGATAAAATGAAATGAATTTTAAGTAAACTTTTACGCGAGGATTAAAATTTCGTATTTAAATTGGAGGGAGAAATCAATTATTACTCATTATGAACCATTGCAACATTTATGTCGAGTTAAAACTTTCGTACTGAAGTTGGAGGGAGGAATCAATTATGACTCATTACGAAACAATTAAATTCGACATACAAATTGGAGGATTTGGTACAATTCCACATTAAGCAAAGCATACCGAGAGAGACCACTAGTTATTAAATAAGGTTCCATTAARTCGAATTGGTAAATCCTAATAAAAACAACTTACCTCTAATAACCCTATCTCAATGGTATTATTATCTATGAAATCAACAAAACGCATCTAGTTATTTCCCTATAAAATCTTCATAATGACTAAGACACGGTGATAAAAGAATCTACAAAGAAAAAAAATTAATAAATAGTAAACAATCGTTCGCATGACAMATTAAATATTAGACATTATCAAAAGCAATATTTTTTCTAAAATGTCAACTAATATTTGACATATATATAACAGAAACATTGAAGTCTTTATTATAATACAAATGTCTTTTATACTTAAGTAAGTTCCGTTGAAATTACTCAAGATATGATAATCCCACCAACAAAAATAATACACAAAAATTATTGTGTGRCACTTTTATGGGTAATTTTATAATCAGACACCTTTTGTACGGACTTCATCATAGGTAGCCCTTAAAAGAGTAAGAATATGACATGTGTCATTTGATAAATATTTAAATTRTATTTTATATAATTATAATATCATGAGATAGTCTATTATAAATTTTAACTTTAATTATTATGACTATTTAAGTTCTAAATTAGAGTATTCAAACATAAAATAAATAATATGTAATGAATCAACTATTTTTATAAATCCACCATTACCACAATAGATAAATTATTTATCTAAATCCTCCAAAAATAAACCTTATCAGCTCAGGACAACTCTTGGGCTGGGATGACGCCGCTCAGCTCTTACTAACCTCAGGACAACTAGGTCAAACCAAGCATAAGCCATCCTGAGCTCCCTTCTTTGATCATCTAGATTCAGGTCTACCCCAATCCGGGTCTGACCTACTTATGCCTCATCAATATGGAACTTTTGGGGCCACTTGAAGTTGAGAGCCTTGGTGGTAAAAGGTATGTTCTTGTGATTGTAGATGATTTTTCCCGATTTACTTGGGCAGAATTTTTAAAAGAAAAATGTGAGGCTTTCAAAGCTTTTAAAAATCTTGCGAAAAAGTTATGTGTTCGTTTTGGTGAGAGTATAGGTAGAATAAGGTCTGATCATGGGAATGAATTTGAAAATGAATCTTTTTCRAAATATTGCTCCAAATTTKGTATAACTCATGAATTTTCTTCACCCATCACCCCCAACAAAATGGGATTGTYAAACGCAAAAATAGATCTCTTATAAAAATAACTAGGACTATGCTTATTTCAAATGGAGTTTCTAAGCGTTTTTGGGCAGAAGCAAGGAACACTGCATGCCATATAATTAATAGGATGTATTTTAGACCGGGGTCTTGTGTTACTCCCTATGAATTATTAATGGGAAAAAAGCCAAATTTGAGTTATTTTCATGTTTTGGGTGCATTTGTTATGTGCTAAATGGAAGAAATCATCTTGCAAAACATGACTCAAAGAATAATAAATGTGTTTTCATGGGATACTCTCGAAATAGTCATGCATATGGATTGTTTAATCTTAGAATGTGTTGCATGGTTGAGTCGGTTAACGTCAAGTTTGATAATTTGATGAGTGATTTTAAACCTGCTGAGGATGATGATCTGGTTTATGATCAAAATCCTTAAGATAACGACATGGTTGGTGTAGATGAAAGTGCAGGTGTTGAAACTGAAGAAACCAGTGATGTTGGTTTCGGTGATATTTCTGGTAACTCAACATCAAACYCGACACCTACTCATGCTGCTCCAGAATCAGATTCTGATCCATATGTGGAAGATCCAGCTGAACCCATTGACTTACATCAGAGAAATATTCCCTCAAGAATTCAGAAGAATCATCCTATGAGCCAAATCATTAGAGATCTCGATGAAAGAACTACAAGAAAGCGACAAATAACTTCAAAGAGATGGTAAGGTATGTTTGCTTATCTAATAACTGATCTAAAATTCGAGAGTCTTTATTTCTTGCCAAAACAGAGCCCAAGCGTATAGAGGATGCTCTTAAAGTCGAGTATATTGCAGCTAGAAGTGCTTGTACAGAGTTATTATGGATGAACCAAATGATAGAGGACTACTGTCTACATAGTAGAATATTGAATGTGCTCTGTGATAATTCCAGTGCCATTGATATCTCCAAGATCCAGTCCAGTACTCACGAATCAAACATATTGACATAAGCTACCACTTTATTCGTGACTTGGTTGAGAGGAAGATAGTTAGCCTTAAGCATATAGGAACAGACAATCATCTTGCTGACATCTTCACAAAGGCATTAGATTTAGAGACCTTCTCTCATTTGAGAAGAGAYCTTGGTATGTGTATTTTTTAAGTCAATGTTGATTTTGATGTTGTGACACCCTAATCTGGCATCAGTCACAACATCTGTATACTTTTGCATGTATTTTTATTTTCTTTTTCATACATAATCTAAATGCATTGGGTCTGGTTAAAAGTAGAAAAAGGTCATGTGTTGTAATAAAACTGATGGCAAATGGACTAACCTCTTCAATTAGGTTGTTGTAGAACTTTCATGCAGAAACTGGTTTTCTCCCAGGTCCAAAAATAAGAGGTGTTAACAGCAATTGCTGAAGATAAGCTATTTCTCTTCAAATCTTTAAAAAGATGAAGAAAGTCTGGATTAAAAAGGATCCAATYTTTAAATTTTACCTCATTGAACAATTTTGACGTAGTCATTAACTTGGATTAAGGGGTCTSTTTTCATTGACTTCACCAAAATCAATGTTGGTTATAATGTCATCAGTCATGAAAAGCAACACTAATCAAGTTACTAAAATCATAAAGTGTATTTTTAACCTTTTTAGGTCATGACTTTTAGGCATCAATTAGGACATTCACACTTTGAAGATGCCATTTTGTTGTGTGTTCTATTGCTTGTGTTTGTGTCTTTCCTGAATTCTCTTAACCTTATTTTGATTCTTGCTAACCAAGTGTTTCAGTGGTGTTAAAATCGGAGGATTAGACAGGTAATAAGGGGTTGATTTGGTGAGTGAAAAATTACTTTGGAAAGGTTATGTTCAACTATGGTGATGGTTTATAAAAATCTAGCTCTATCTCGGTTTTAATTTGTAGTTGAGATTGGTGATTTTTATTCTCCAAATAAGAGATAGTGGGTTATTTAAGTATAGAGATCGTGTGTCTTATTTTGAGAAAGAGTGGGCTTGTTTTAAAGGAGAGAAAAATCTTGGATCTTAAAAGAAGTAGTTGTGAGAGTGRGGGAGTTATTTTTTTTTTCTTGCTTTAATTTTTAATCCCCTTCCTACTTCTGCCGCATACTTTTTATTCTATTTAGGAAGTTAAGTTTTTTTAATCTTTTTCTCTCTCAATTTTACTGCCTACAACACCCGATCTTGTCCTTGTAGTTGTTTCTAGTCTCTTGCAGGATGTTGAACTCTCCATCACCCAGCAAAGCCACAGTTGTCCAAGTGAGCTACTCCTCGCCAGAAACATATAATGCGTCTGATTGATAAGAAATATCCACCCAAAGTCCAAGAAGAAAATTTCTAAAGCTACCAAGAAAGTCGATGTTGGTTCTGGTGTTGTGTCACCAAACCTAACATCACCCCGCTGTTGTTCTAATTTGACCTTCCAGCTCCAATTCTGATATGTTTCATATGCAAGTGCACAGATTCCTTAAAATGCCTCTGATTATTCTGATACCTCCGATGAAGCTCCATCTCAGGCCGTTGAGATTGGAGACATGGAACCAATTTCCACGAGATTCCCGACGAGCGAAGCTGAGGATTTGTTCTCTGAATACCAAAACCGGGGCATGATTGCTAAGTGTCGAGTCCCAATTGATGTTTTCGTTCTTTTTGCGTGGTCATCACATGGCTATAGCCCGAGTTATTGATCTCCCATGATTACTTTACTTGATAACCAGGTTGACCGGTTGCAGACGCTYTGGGACTCGTTTGTGGAGGTCCKTTTGCTTTATGAACAAAAAGGGGGAGAAGATGTAGAAGACGCGGGCGAACGAGGATGGCGATAAGGAGTTCGAGCCATTGATTGATTTGTGGTTTGTTTGTTCTAAACAGTGAGTATTTATTTGGGGGGGTTTTAATTTAGGGGGAGTTTTTAGTCCTTTGAACTTTTATTGCGCGGCTAGGTTATTTTATCCAAAAAGGCAAAATGGGGAGATTGTTGGGAAATTTATTTATGGGAATTTCCTTGTTTTGTTATTGCCTTTATTAGGCTCAAAATAAATTAGGGAACTAGATTTAGGACTTTATTTATTTTCTTTATTTATTTCCTAGATTGATTTTAGGACTTGTTTAAGTTGTTTACCAAGTTCAAGACTCTAGGACTCTTGTCTATTTAACACAAGACAAGGACACAAGATAAAACATCTCTCATACACTGCTAATAGCGACACAAAGAAAAAGAGAGACGCAGCAAGAGCAAGATCGACGCAAGCAAAGAAGAACACAAGCACGAAAGTTACTTGGAGCCACTGTTCGAGATTAAGATTTTCGAAGTTGCGTAACCAACGGAGATGATCATCCTTCAAGGMGACAAGTATTTTAGTATCACATTGTGTGATACTATAGTTTTCATATATTACTTCTTATCTTTTTGTATTGATCTTGAACAAAAAAAAGTAATATAGTTTTCGGGTTTGTACACCCAAGTTCACAAGTACTTTTACTTGTGAACTGATTTTTAATTGCTGTGTTTTTCGTTTATATTTATCCCGCTACTTATTTTTGTTAAACTCTGATTGATGTTAGTTTCGGTGTTGTATAACATTGAAAGCAACATCATTTACTGATACTTATTTTTAAAACCATAGACCTACAAATTTAAATTATTATTAATAATATTATTATCATCTTCTATAAAGTATATCCATGCCTCCCTTCAAGAACCACAGTTTATGTGCTTTAATATATGTAGTAGTCCGCACATATGTCCGTACATATTTATTTTATTTTGATGTCCTCTGTTTATTATTTGTTGTGACTACAAAATCGGTCGACTGACTATGCAAGCCTAGCAATTTTGGCCCTACAAATTAACGTCTCGTGTAACCACGGGGTGACGTCAATTTTGGTCTAGTAAAACATATGATCCAGTAGTATAGCGGCTTTTAATATTTTGATTTTCTGCATTTTCGATGCCTATATGTTCTTATTTTGTGTGATTTTGGTCAATGGGTGTTTAAATTTACCTAAACCACACAGGTTTTGCACTTTAGCATCACGATCATCTACTAATGGGATATTTTGTCCAAATTCCTATCGTAAAACCATGTATAATTATTATTATATTATATAAAAACAATAATGTAGTCATTTTGGTGCCTAAGTTTTAATTTGAATACATAATTAAAACTAATCATTTTTTCCCATCCGAAATGACAACCCAGCTCATCTCCTCCTTGACGTATCATTATTCGCCCGCGCTTCCAGTATGGAAGCTGAACAGCTAATAAGTGAATTTAAAACCCAGCTAATCTCGTTTCTATCACGCATGTCGACATCGTCCAGGCTGGCCGTGCCAGCCATGCACTCATGCAAGAAAATCTCAATTTCCAGCCATGCACTCATGCAAGAAAATCTCAATTTCATTCCGCTTGACGTCTCTCTGGAGGCCGATGAGTCGAGCCTTTGGATTTTCTACTTGTCATTTTAGTAATATCTCCTGTTCCACCAGTTTATTCCTCTGCCTTGTCTTTGTTACATAGCTTTCGATTAATAGCGCGCTAGAACCATCTGCATCCATAACCATAAAATTAAACGAGAATACGCAATTGATTATTTGCTACAACTTATAAAATTGGTCACGTAACTTTTTTTTAAGTCATGTTGCCTTCATCACTTACCATTCCTCTTCATGGCGTCCTTTATATAACCCATACGCCGAAAAGTCTGATTGAAAACCACGCGCATCTCCTCCATGTCGCGCGCGTCAAAATCATCGAGGTTGGCCATTCTGTGAAGGCAGTTCCACAAGTAGGTCTCCAAATCAATCCGCTTGATGTCCCTCTAGGTGCAGCGGAGCTGGGCCTTGGACATCTTTACTTGCAGTTTCGCTGATCTCTTCCATTTCAACAGTGTCTTGCCGTATTTCTTTAACTGTATTATATACCAAATGGGAACCATATTTTTCTGGACATAGCAATTGCAAAATCATCATCTCTACAATACGAACTAGTAGTAGTTTTGATCATGTAAATATTATAAAAGTCCTTTAATTAGCTAGCATGGGGGTCGGGCTAAGCAATTTTGGTCAAGTAAATATACTTTGGTTGYATTTTGGTGTTGTAACTAATATTTTTATTTTGTGCAATTCTTGTTATCAATGGTTGCTTGAATATTATATTTATTACGAAAATATCTTGAATGTATTTGCCTAAAATAAATGAAAACTTGAAATATTAACGACCTGCTAGAAATTTGTAGGTTAGTGAACGCAATATTCAGGGATGTTTTAAGTTAAATCCTTAAGTATAATATAATATGTAAAATGATGTTTCATGTCCAAAACCTACATTTTTTAGTCGAATTGTAACAATATTAAATTAAAGAGAAAATACTTTTTGTAACTTGTACTATACGAGTTATTAATATATAATATTATTGTTATTACTATTTTTAATTTATTTTCATTTTTTGTTATAGTAAGAATGTCGTTGTATATATATGTCATAAGTTTGAACTAACTGATGATTAACTATAAGTTATGGAGCTCTATTTTAAATATTTTTGCTAAAATTTGTGTGCAATATAATTTTTTTTAGTTACTTAATAGCTAAAAAATATCTCATATTTTCATGTTCAACACTTCCGATCTACCCTTTATATGTATGGGCAACACTCTTGTCAGGCCGAACTAACCGATCATCCGTTAGACCAAAATCTCATACCGCTACATTATAGTACAAAAACTAATATATTATAATAAAAAATCAATATATCATAATAATAATACATCATAACATAGGTCATATATTTATGAAAAATCAATACTTTTGAGTATAAAAATCAATACATCATAATTCAAAAATCAATACATTATAGTATCGGATCAGATGGYCTAACGGGTCATGACCCATCAATCTAGCCTAACGCAAGTCTTTGCTTATATGTATACATCCGGTATAACACTTGTGTGTTGTTTGGTATTTCCTAAAGATGAAGAATTTTAAAAATTATTTTAGGTATAAGGTCTAAATTTAAGAGAGTTTTAATATGTTGTTTTTTCTTCTTGTAGAGATATGCACATTATAAAATGAATAACATGAGTATCAAGCTACTAATAACATGAATTGTTATGAATAATTATAATAAATATATAATGAAATGGGGGTCTACATATTTAGGTTCTTTAAAAATATGAAAGTTAGTAAATTATGTATTTTCTGATGATTCTCATTAATAATCGTATGTTGCAGTTAAAAGTCATTCTAGCGAAATGAGAAACTTTTTAACAACCAATCGCGTCCTTAAGACTTATGCACATTATAAAAATAAACACTAACAAGATTCATTTCATTCCTGAATAGGAAAACAAAGCATAAATTATGATTAAATGGATCGAGGAGGATGTACACTCCTTTTCAATAGATTTTTAAATTTTGTTTTTTACAAATTATAATTAGATCTTTAAAAAAAAAAAACCACTAATGCGAGCAAATGGTGAACTGACCGTGATCCGTAAGTTGGCGATGAACTTTATCCTAATTTGTTGTTTTGCGGCAAAGAAGTGCTGAGAGAATATCAAATTAATGATTTGGAAGAGAGATTGTGGCGCCGAACACAAAGTGAGAGAGATTAGGGTTTGTATGCGAGAAGGAAAAAATGGGGAAAACCTTATTTATTTATAGCATATGTTTATGAAGACATAAAATCGTTGTTAGATGTCTATATAAAGTCCGTCCACGTATAATGAAAATTATTATTTTATCTGGAATAATTTAGTGGTTATTTAGTGATGAGATATTTTAGTAATTACAGATTTTATTACAGTGTTACACTAATACTCAGATAATTTAATACTTAATTGGATAATAATCTCACTTAAATTATTAATTCACTAAATACATATACAAACCGGGGGGATTTGGGGGTGGGGGGGGGGGGGTGGGGGGAGGGATGTGTTATTACAAGGTGATAAGGTTTATTTTTGGAGGATTTAGATAAATAATTTATCTATTGTGGGTAATGGTGGATTTATAAAAATAGTTGATTCATTACATATTATTTATTTTATGTTTGAATACTCTAATTTAGAACTTAAATAGTCATAATAATTAAAGTTAAAATTTATAATAGACTATCTCATGATATTATAATTATATAAAATATAATTTAAATATTTATCAAATGACACATGTCATATTCTTACTCTTTTAAGGGCTACCTATGATGAAGTCCGTACAAAAGGTGTCTGATTATAAAAATTACCCATAAAAGTGTCACACAATAATTTTTGTGTATTATTTTTGTTGGTGGGATTATCATATCTTGAGTAATTTCAACGGAACTTACTTAAGTATAAAAGACATTTGTATTATAATAAAGACTTCAATGTTTCTGTTATATATATGTCAAATATTAGTTGACATTTCCGGGGGGATTTGGGGGTGGGGGGGGGGGGGTGGGGGGAGGGATGTGTTATTACAAGGTGATAAGGTTTATTTTTGGAGGATTTAGATAAATAATTTATCTATTGTGGGTAATGGTGGATTTATAAAAATAGTTGATTCATTACATATTATTTATTTTATGTTTGAATACTCTAATTTAGAACTTAAATAGTCATAATAATTAAAGTTAAAATTTATAATAGACTATCTCATGATATTATAATTATATAAAATATAATTTAAATATTTATCAAATGACACATGTCATATTCTTACTCTTTTAAGGGCTACCTATGATGAAGTCCGTACAAAAGGTGTCTGATTATAAAAATTACCCATAAAAGTGTCACACAATAATTTTTGTGTATTATTTTTGTTGGTGGGATTATCATATCTTGAGTAATTTCAACGGAACTTACTTAAGTATAAAAGACATTTGTATTATAATAAAGACTTCAATGTTTCTGTTATATATATGTCAAATATTAGTTGACATTTCCGGGGGGATTTGGGGGTGGGGGGGGGGGGGTGGGGGGAGGGATGTGTTATTACAAGGTGATAAGGTTTATTTTTGGAGGATTTAGATAAATAATTTATCTATTGTGGGTAATGGTGGATTTATAAAAATAGTTGATTCATTACATATTATTTATTTTATGTTTGAATACTCTAATTTAGAACTTAAATAGTCATAATAATTAAAGTTAAAATTTATAATAGACTATCTCATGATATTATAATTATATAAAATATAATTTAAATATTTATCAAATGACACATGTCATATTCTTACTCTTTTAAGGGCTACCTATGATGAAGTCCGTACAAAAGGTGTCTGATTATAAAAATTACCCATAAAAGTGTCACACAATAATTTTTGTGTATTATTTTTGTTGGTGGGATTATCATATCTTGAGTAATTTCAACGGAACTTACTTAAGTATAAAAGACATTTGTATTATAATAAAGACTTCAATGTTTCTGTTATATATATGTCAAATATTAGTTGACATTT